>CM051458.1:8410415-8508837 GCA_028274465.1 Plantago ovata
CACCAAGAGTAACCGTCAAACCCCACCCCTGAATACGGGAGCCATGTTAGTTACCTATACAAAACAATATAAGTAACTAAAAACTACTAATAATTAAGATCTAGACCTTACATTGCAACATGACTGTAAAGCAGTAGAAACAATCCCAGTATCTCCTACACACTCAAAGCATAATCCGCCCCCCATCAGTAATGCGGTTTATGACCTGAATAAAAGAGGATTGGTATGTAATCTTAAGTTTGATACATTAAAGATTCAAGAAGAATGGTTGATAGATGCTGCTCAATTAAAACATGAGACAAACCTGTTGAATTGGTTGTTCGTGGTCATTTGGGTTAAAAAATCTGTCACTCCGAAAGCCTTTGCTGAATAATCAAGAGATTCAAATGAATATCCTCAAAGATTATGTGGTATCACACTATCATGCATTCAATGTAAATAAATATTTCAGTACCTGTTTCCCTCTTCTCTGGATTAGTGTCAACACCAATTATTCGCGATGCTCCCCTCTGCCTAGCACCTTGTGCGACCTGTTTAAGTACGAAGAAATGGTTAATGAGAAAACATCTCAATAACAGAAATGGTTAATAGACACTTGTATATGCATACTCACAATAGGCCGACAGTACCCAACCAAAAACCACCACAGTGGATCCTTCTGTGACATTTGCAACCTTCCAAGCTGCACCTAGACCTGATCATGCACAATCTGTTCAGTTTTCTTAACAATCACTTTGACCATGCGATAAGCCGATAAATCTAGATTGATGTAACAGATATACACCCTATGGCCTATGCAGAATAATGAAATAAGAAATATCTTCTATGGGTTAGAACATGCCACACAATTGTAAAAGTAAACAAAATAGGGGATAAAAATGAAAATGAGGGTCACCATTTGACGCAGTGCTTGAAACGCAAGTCATAATATTACCTGCGGCGACTCCGCAACTAAGAAGACATATTTTCTCCAAAGGTGCAACTGGACTGATCTTGACAGCACATCCAGAGTGCACAATTGTGTACTCGCTGAAACTTGAAACGGCACAATAATGATATATAGGCTTCCCTTTTATAGAGAAGCGAGTTTGCTTGTCACTGTGCATTACCCCTTGGCGCTCCAGTGCCAGTACTTGACATATATTGCTTTTACCTGAAGTACATTGTCTACACTTCATGCATTCTCCCGTAAATAATGTAAGCACATGATCCCCCTCTTTAAATTCAGTCACTCCATGGCCCACGCTTTCAACAATTCTACATAATTTAAAATACAGACTTTCAGCATTGTGGAAGGGTAAGAGAAGGGTTATCCATCTTACATTCCAACTATCATGCTTCAATAATCTAATTTAAATTGGTAATAGTAGAGCTTATTTTACATAGTTTCATTTATACTTTAGGTCACTCCCATGTAAACCTGAAGGTTTGTGCCTAAAAACTAACGAGAGTCTTTACAGTCACGAAAGGAAGGAAAACATCTAGAGTTCACTGTTTGACAAATAAACACCTAAAGTACAATTGTGTAAGCAAGGAGGATATATAGTTCTTACCCTGCTGCTTCGTGACCAAATATTCGAGGAAATAGTTGAGGCTGTGCCTGAAAAAAAGAATTAGATGCTAAAGTTACACACATAATGAAGCCAACCAATGATGCAATCAAGTTTCACTTCTGGCTCATTTGCTACTAAAGTTTCTAACCTATCTTCGCAAACTGCTAAGGCCTAAGAAGAGAAACAATGTTTTTTAAGCTAGATTCAAGACACAAAACATGCATAATAAAGAAGTGAACGTAGAAACAAAACTAATCACACATAATTGGCCGAAGTAAACAGAGAATGAGAAGTGATAATTTCTGACCATTCTACCAGTATATATTGATAATACTACTATAAGTTACAAACAATCAGTTGCTAGTTTGGCAAACATTTATGTACATATCAACCGATAAATGTTACTACTAGTCTACTACATACAGTTGATCGTTTCAACTCTAAGTTCTAACTGAAATGTAGAAATCATCAGAAGCTGGCTTGGCAAACAACAATTCAGCTGAATTTGCTTCAAATAATCCACAATCAATTTCAAAAAGGAAAATCAGCAAACTCAAATCATGTCCAATCAACAGCTCAAAACTCGATTTCCACTCTGAAATTGAACTTATATATATATAATCGAATCGAACCTTGGAGAGCCAAGCGGTGAGGTCACTGCGGCAGAGAGAAGTGGAGACCACTTTGATCCGGATCTCGGACGGTTGCGGCGGACTTAGCTCCACCTCCTCGATCACCAGCGGCTCTCCGGCTGCCCAAGCCACAGCCGCTTTACACCTAATCACTCCGGCGCCGCCAGTTTCCGCCACCGGTGAAGTGTTTGTCAACGACAACGACGACATTATGGATTGAGTTGGAGGAATGGTCAGAATCGGAAATGCTAGGGATCAACTGAGTCAACTCGGCCATTGCTGGTAGAGTGGGGCAGTAATGAATGAAGGTTAGTGGTAGGTACAAAAGGTAGTAGGTACAAAAGGTGTTTGGTGAAAAAAATCCACAAATTAAGCTGCATTCTCCAGGTCTAATATGAACCGTTGATCTTCCTTTTGCTATCGCTTGGATGGCTGAGATGCATAAATAAACGACGTCGTTAAATGCTATTTGGGGACGAATTATCGAATTAGTGATTAGGCAAATGGGGCTTAATCGATCAGAGCGTCATCTTTATTGGCCCAAATTAGGTTAAGTCTAAGCATTTTTCTTGATACGACGACGTCCTTGAATACTAAGTCATTTTTTGCAAATTTATGTTTTGTTGTATTATTTCCTTTCGACCGCTATGTGGGTTGATTTTATGCATTTATTTGTTACGGCTAGGACTTCACTTAATTATTTTCTTCCATTCAGACTAAACATGATATTTTTCTCCATTGTTGAACTTTGCTATGTTTTGGTGATAATTATCCCAATTGTCATTGTGTGTTTTGGATTGCTACGTGCTAGAATCATGCTATTTATTGAATCCTTTCGCATAGGTTCTCTTGTTTTATATTAGAGAGTCAAAATGTGTCTGATTTTAGCTTCTAATGGTTAAACCTAAAAAAAAAAAAAATATAAAATAATATATATACCTAAGGATATATATATATATATAATGATTAATGTATCTATGCTATATATATATCAACCTAAGGAATGCGCTGGAATATTAATGGACTAAGAGTTTCGAGATTATGGACTAAGAGGCGAGATTAGGGTATTTGAGCCTTAGTTGATTAGTTGAAGGTTGTTGGGTTGGGATCCCAATTACCTGGAAGTATGCCACAAACGACTAGGCAAAATCCACACTCCCACTGCCACCGTTATGATGCCGCAACAACAAGCTCCAACAATGCAACAACAACCATTGCCACCTCTGCAGCACCATGCTACAATGTGCAGCAGCAACACCAGTCTGCAACCACTGTTGTCACAGGCTCACAACTACAAGACGACGTGGCTGGCACATGGCAACCACCCCCACCATCACTCTCGTTTGAGAAGCCTCCAGTCCCACACACACTCCACATGCCATGCATATTCAGGATGAGAACTAGTTTGATGATCGTGGTCCTATGCAATTTACTGGTGATATGGATTGTCAGTTGGGTTGGATGCTTGAGCAACGTACTCCAAGGAATCTGGTAGGGCATTATTCTGGGGTGCTTGATGATGATCAACAATATTGTGTGTATCACTGCCGTGGTCATGAACCAGAGTTCAATATGAAAGTTGATTTTCCCAACTTCTCAGTGAACGATGAGATTGAAGAAGTCATTGACTGGATTTCAAAGGTGGAGAGGTTCTTCGAGTGCGTTAATGTACCTGAAGAGAAACATGTTCCTATGGTTGGCTATAAGCTAAAAAGTGGTGCCTTTGTATGGTGGGCGCAGGTTCAAAAATTAGGCGTGTCAATTTCGCATCTGGATCTAATTCACATCCATTTTTTTTGGACTTAGATCAAGTCCAATGTGGACTGAATCTGGATCCAAACTTCCTTGTCTTAATCCAGCTCTGTTAAGGAATGTACTATATAGAAGTATGTATATATACTAGTATACTACTAGTAGCTCTTTCTTTTATTTATTAGTATTATTATTTTAATTAGTAGTTATATATAGATGTACGTTAAGTAGTATTTTGACAATCACAAATTCACAGCTACTAGCTAGCTATGGAACCTCGTCGGAGTAATTACGTCTCACTTGCAGAACTAGAGGAAGGAAACAACGAGCGTATAGCTTCTAGTAAGGATGGTGATTGGCTAGTTTTCAAAAATCGAAAGAGCAACACGACCTATATCTGGATTCGACTTCAGTACTCCGGGTACAACTTCCAATAGTTTCCGCCTATCAGCAGATCATCAAGTGTTTATTGGCACCATACGTACCTGGAGTGGATCCGTATCTAACACTACTAGAAAAGTTTTAACTACAAACGACGACGACAACAACAAGAACAAGAAGATGATCTCAAATATGACTTTCCTATAGGGTCTGCTTCTTTTACAACTGGACAGAATATATTTGGTGGCATCCCGGGATTCCTTGTTGGATAAGTAGCTCATTACCATACGAACGATCTGTTCCGCTCAAAGCCGTACTTGATATCATTCAACTGAATCAACTCGACGAATCCAGCCAAAACGAGTTTTGTACCTTACACTCGTCTGGTTATCTTTGTACTAATCGACTCAAGCTGCTATCACCCAATAAATCTCCAGCATACACTCATAGACGTTTAGTCCAAATCATGAATAATAATAATAATAATCACCAGGACAACAAAGGCAGCAGTAACGTCTTGTTCTAGTTGAACGAACATCGATGTCCCATGGGAGGTAAGGAAGGTTGATTTGTCGCGACCAGGACGGTGTTTTCGGCCTGTGGCAGAGCACTTGCGTTTGGCAATTTTCTTGCGTGGGAATATCTCGGCTGCAATGTACTATGATGACTACCAAAAGCAGCTCAAAGGAAAGATTAAGAGAAGGAATTTCATATGCTATACTGAGGATTATGGTGATCAGGCTAATTATAATGATCTAGTTGTAGAAAACTTTTACGTCTTCTGGTTGGATGATCAGAGCTTGTCAGTCTTTAAAAACCAACCTGATTCTGGATTCCCTGTCTGGTTCCCGCAACTCAAGGCCCCGGGGAAGCACTGGTTGAGTTTCGTTGACAACCACCAACACCTGCAGACCGAGGAGATTTCGGTTGATACACAACAAGAAGAAGAGGATATCCAGGTTGTTCATCATCAAGTTTCTGCTTCATCAATCTGCTGCTTAGAGAAACTTCCGGAAGATCTTCAGCAGTATATTTTCAAGTATCTTCATGTCAATGACTAATGGAATTTTCGTGGTGTATGTAGAAAGTGGAGAGAAATAGCGCCACCAATCTACTGGAAACCAGCAACAGTTCGGATCAGTATTTTCCTTGGCTCATGGTTCGTGATTCATGCTCAACATCTTTTATTGATCCAACCCACAACACCAGATATTATTACAAAAGCAGCAGAAGCTGAAATAAAATACAATACTCCAAGGATGGGTGGCTTCTTGTGACTAAGGAGGGTAAGAGCACCATATTTTTCTTCGAACCTTTTAGTAAAACCAAGATCAATCTTCCTATCCTTCCCGCATGTAATTTCACTAGTGATCATATGGCCTTCTCTGCTCTACCAACATCTCCAAACTGGGTCATCATTTCAGCGTTTTCTACGACAGAGTCATTCAAAGTACACTATTTAAGATCAGGTGACAAGGTGTGGAACTATACTGCCTTGGATATGGCCTTCTCCACTTCATGGTAAAAACTTCTATTTTTTGGAACCGGGGGGGGGGGGGGAGGCGTAAAATTGCAATCTTCAGGATTGGAGCGGATGATAAACCCGTGTTAGTTATTGGGTTAACAAGTAGTCCTATAATTTTCAGGTCAGAGAAACTGGTATTCTCTAGTTATTGCCGTGGGTACTTGGTTTCTTGTCATGAAAACGGACTACATCTAGTTGTTGTGGGGCTGTTTGGAAAATTCGTGAATGTGTATCACTTTGACAGAGCAGATAATTGCTGGAAGAAAGTGAAAAGTTTTGGTGGAAGTATTCGGTATTCATAAGTCGGACATCAACTTTTTGTATTAGTCAATGAAGAAGAGAAACAGAACACCATCAACTTTCCCTTGCTTGACTTACAAGGCCGTTGTCTTTACTATAAACTCGATACCTTAGAATTCAAATTTCATCAAGACGGTCACCTTAACTCTTGTAGTACTGCATCAAAAGATCTTTATCAGAGAAGAGAATTGACTTCTGCTGTGTGGATTGAGTCTAAAGTTGTTCGAGCTTATCGAACATAGTAAGCTAAGTTGAACTGCTTACCATAATGATTCTGCTTCAAGTGGGGGTCAGGACTCAGATGGATGCTTCTCTCAGTATGGTTAGTCTCAACAAGGGAGTATGAACACAGTGGAAGGTAGAACACGATGAGTGAACCTTGTTGTGTCGAGCTTTCGTCTAGTGATCAAGAGAAAACAGCAGAGACCCTTGTTCACAATGTCTTTTTTGTTCTTTAAAGTTTTTTCACTTAATAACTTATGGTCATGGAGAATTTATTTGCCATGGAACAAATGTTAAGTTCATTTGATCATGGTTTTTTTAATGTTATTGGATAGTACTGTTTGTTTAAAATTTGTGCTTATCATTTTAGCTGTTTCCCAAGTGTTTTCATTTGTATTTAATGCATTCAATTCCTCCTATGTTTTCGGAGTTGGCAACACTTGCGTTTTTCTCTCTTCCTCCCTCTCACCATATAGCCAGAGAGACTTAGGGAGAAGAGAAGATAACACTTGGGTTGTACTATAAATATCCAAATATATCCCTGTTCTGAAATTTCTGTGATTGATATGATTGTGAAATTTCATCATCTAGCTGTACAAGTCAGGATGCAGAATGAAAAACATACCAATATTTCTGCTAATATTATGTTGTTTGCCCTTCTACAAAAAGTTTGTGCTCATAGCATGCATCATGCTCCCAAAGCCTCTAATATATATGCTCCACATCTACATAAGTATATTGCAGATAAAAGGTTGATTTGAATACCATTGTCCTGCAGGCTAATGTGTTTTCAGAAAGGAAATTTACACAAACAGTCTATTGTTCTAATTACACATGAATATTAGCTCTGTTAACAGATAAATCCTCTGATGTTGGATTTCAACAATGAACGTTAAAAAATCGGTGAATGAACATGGATACTATATTGATGCATCATGCATTGGGAAGGATTTTCAACAAATAATTGGTTGGGAACTGGCATGATTCAATATATTAAGGATTCAGTATAGGTCAACTGCCCATGCCTATATGAAGTAACATCATTTTGTATCTCAGGAAAACACATGAACAAAACAGGCCAACAACGACCATGCATTGTTGAATAATTACATTTACTTGATTGTCAGCGTGAAAGCTTTTGTAGAGTTCGTATTATCTCAATACAGACACAAAGAGAGGTGTTCGGGTAGGTGTTGAGTCAACCCCTAGCTAGGTGAATCTCAGAATTCGAATTCAGCCAGAAAAATGAGTTATAATTAATTCACATATCAAATCCTTTTAGGGAATAGTTGCGATTTGGAGGCTATATAAAGGATGGTTGGTTGTATGTTCAATAGACTATATTCACAGCATTGAAGGCCTATTCGACTACTTCGTAGGGTTATATATATATCATTGATATTATAGGTGCTAGCTAGAGAAACTATGATCTGTTCCTGGTTCTTGTGATTGGTTAGAGACTTGTAATAGTGGATTGTGATAATATAGATGAAGCTTGTTTGATCTCTATGGACGTAGGTTATTTAGAACCGAACCATGTTAAATTCTTGTGTCTTTCTTGCTTGCGTTCTTGCTCTGTTTTTCTGGTTTGGTTTCGTGTTTGTGTGTTTGATTAGGTGTAGCAGCTTCTTGGTGGTTTAGTTGTTATTGTGAGCTTTGTGATCAGGTAGGAATCGATTATTGTTGAATCGAACTCAACAACTTTTGATTTGAAAGTACCACAACTGATCAGCATAGATTTGGAAGTAGTACAATTGATCTGGGATAAGAATCCCGTATGTCATCGAGTGGATGAAGTCATGCGACATGTTGATCAAAGAAATATAGGTTAGTTGCCCATGCCTATATGAATCATTGTTCCAGACCGGCTTAAGAATATTGGTCCGTCAGCTTTTTAGAACGAGACTAACCTATTATTATAGATCATTCTAGATTTTTTAACTTGATTATTATGGTTTCGGTAAATTAGTTTTTACCAAAATCACTTTACCAAGTATAACGATTATCAAAATCACTTTTACCAAGTAAGTTTTATATTGTACTATAATATTATAGATCATTCTTAGATCTTTGATAAATGACAGTGACAACAATTTCACAACATTGGTAATATTTTGTCTCTCTTCCTCCCTCTAATCACCAGGGCCATATAGCCTGAGTGACTTGAGGAGAAGAGAAGATAACACTTGGTTGCACTGTAAATATCGTCTCGAAATATATTCTTGCTATTCATACGTGTTTGATATGATGATCTACCTTCACAATTACACATGTAGTAGAGTCGTTTGTACTATACATGAAGGGGGTCCAAAATACTCATGACCCCTCGAAGTGTGATCATGTTCAAAGATTTAGCGGGTATGTAGCAGATATATCCCTATCAATGTTGTTAGGTTGGTTCGATACTTTGAATCAATCAAGCAGATGACAAATTGTAGAGTATTTATCACACACTGTTGCGAAAACCTAAATACAACAGGGACAACATATTCAACTTAACTTTGAATAAATGTAAGATACATGCAATCTTCAAGTAGTACTTGTGTGTAGGATGAAAGAAATTAAACTGGACATCGACTTCAAAAGAGCTCGAGTTAGAATCATGGCATATATATAACTTTTCCGTTAGAGGCCAACATCAATATAAAAACGCAGTAGACAACCTTTCAGTAGAATATGAAATGGAGTAAACCAAGAGTAATGAAGACATATCTAAACACAACAACATGATCAATCTCTAACTGGAACAACGATAAGATCTAAAGCAAGGTGTTAAGATGAATAAGATGATCATCCTTATGGATAGTCCATAGCCTAGTTCAACTCGTACTTATAGATTGCGATAGCAACTGAGAAAACGAGAAGATCCCGATAAAGAGGTGAAATCCTCGTAGTCTCCAACTACGGCTATGCTTTGTTGAAGAACTATATTTCCTTGGTTGTCAACACGAAAGATTTTTCTTTGAAATTACGACAATTGATCTGCGGGGATTTGGAAGTAGTACAACTGATGTGGAATAAGAATCTCATCCATCATCGAAGTCGAATCGATGAAGTACCGCAACTTGTCAATCAAAGAAGTATAGGCCAGCTGCCCATGGCTTTATGAAGGAACATCATTGTTATATTTTCACAATAATAAACTGAATCGAATTGAACATGAATTGCGACTTTTGACCTCATTAATTCGGTACAATTATGTTCAATTCAGTTTGGTTAATACATTGAGAAGTTATATTTAGAAAAAATATATATATAATTACTATTTTTGTCAATATATTTATTTTAAAACTTTTTTTAAGTCGTAGTTTAGATATAATTTACCGTCAACAAAACTAAAATTTTGATCCAGACGAGAGAGTAATATAGTGTGGAAAATGAGTACTTTAGATATAATTTACGGTCAAAATTAAAATTTTAATTGAGACGGAGAGAGTAATATATTGTGGAGAAAATGAAATAAATGGAGGTCTCGCATTCAAAAGAAAAAAGAAGATTACAAAATTCTACCGATCAATCTTTTATAGTGCATGATAAACCCACGTAGAATCCACAACAAACTCAATAGAAGTTGATCAATCCTCGAAGAAACCCTTTATCTGTTTTCTACTTCTATCATTTTTCCACAAAGACTTGTACTTTCTCCGAAACTTTATAGGTTCTCATTTGGTTTTGTTGACTTTTTTAATGTCCGATTTGATTTCAAGTTACATAATTCATTGTGAAAAAAAAAAAAAATTAAAATTTATATTATTAAAATATATTTCTTATATTTTTATAATAATTAAATTACTTTTTTCGTAATAAATTATGTTTAATTTGAGGTCAAATCTGACATAAAAAAGTCAACAAAATTAAATAGAACCTATAAAGTTTCCGGAGGAAGTATCATTTTTCCGCAAAGACTGTTTTGCTAAAACAAAGAAAAATGTACGCCACAAAATCACACAAAAGTTCACACAAACCCAATTCAGGTCCTATGTCTCAATTAGTACCTTCTCATAATTAACAAGTAAACACCATGCAAGTTCCAAAGAGTAGCTTAGAGCTAAAACAACACACAGTAAGATGGGGCTGTACACAGTAACCAACATTAATTTAATACTTAAACAGTTACACAACACTCTGCTTCTGCTCCAACAAATTGCCCTCGCATGAAGCCTTGTCATCCCAGGTTCTTGCACCTGATTCTGCTCCAACATATTGCCCTCGCATGAAGCCTTGTCATCCCCAGGTTCTTGCACTTGCACCGGCGCCTGCTCCAACAAATTGCCCTCGCAAGAAGCCTTATCATGCCCAGGTTCTTGCTCCTTCCCCTGCTCCAACAAAATGCTCTTGCAAGAAGCCTTGTTATGCCCAGGTTCTTTACATTTGGAACAAGTGACTGTCCTCTTGTCCAACTCCTCTGGTTTACTCGACTCTTTCTTCTGCTGACCAGGGGACTTTGGCTCCGGAGGAAGAACTTCAGCCTCGACTGAATCTCCACCGTCTTCTTTGGTGAGCGGGTCGCCTAGGCCCGGAACAGGATTCACAAGCTGCGCATATGTAATGCGATAGCTCTCAGCTGTGAAATTTCTCGAGCAGTAATGGTAAACATTCTTTCTCGATGAATTTAGAGCTGCAATAGCATGGCGGCATGGCAACCCTGTTTCCTTCCATTCCAAGCAAGTGCAGTCCCATTTCTCAGTGTTGACAACATGCGTTGAGTTATCATGAACCTCGAACAGAATGTCAGAAGAGATGAAAACTCGGAGATCTTTCGCTTTTTGTGCTTCTTCCAGTAACTTATTCTCCTTAGATGGAGTTAATAGTGTCGTCCATTTGCTAGACTCTTCCTGCCGAGTCCTTATCAGTTCGCTCATCATTTGCATAAGCGCTTCTATCTTCTGTATTATAGTTGCTTCTCTTACTTCATCCAGTAATTTGGCGTAGGGCTCTGAGACATTCTGCAGGATATGATTGTACCGTTCGCCCTTGAATGATGAAGTGGCCCAGTGCTCCGGCTCAACCTGAAGTATCCAATCATAAGCACTAGTGCAGATCTGTTTAATTTGTTCGATGCCCTTTTTGAAACCAACTGGTCGAACCGCGTAAGCAGCGGAGAAAAACTTTGCAGGCAAAACACCTCTTCCTTCTCCGTGAAACGGCCCCTTCAAATTTTTCTTGAAACATTCCAGGAGGTGATACATTGAATAACCATGGTAAGCATTCTCAAAGACTTCAGCAATTGATTTTCCAAGCCCTTTTTCTCGGTCTGAAACAAAAGTTACGGTTAAAGAATTTGATAATACAGATTTCAGCTGCTGCAGAAAACAACGCCAGCTGTCTTCCCGTCATTATCAACTATGCAAAAGGCCACAGGGAAAAATCCATCGTCTGCATCAACTGCAGTGGCTGTGAACAAACTTTCATGGTACTTTGATTTCAGATGCGTTGAGTTGAGGAAAAGAATGGGACGACAAGCATTCTGGAATCCTTGTACACAGCAATTAAGAGAGACAAAAAGGTACTGGAGTCGTTTCTCATCATTAGTCATCATCTTAACATAACTACCAGGATTTGTCTCCACCAATTTTTCGCAGAACCAAGGCAAACGATTGTACGATTCCTTATACGAACCCTGAAGTTGTTCTCTAGCATCCTCCATTCCGCGCCATACTTGAGTATAAGTTAGGTTTATCCCAAACTCCTCCAAGATACTCTTTGCAATTTCCTTTGGTTTTTGATGTGGGAACTCCCGTAATTTGTCCCTTATAACGCCCACTAACAAATTTCTTGCAGGATGAGCATTTTTCCAAGACTCCCCGTTACATGTGTGGGAATTGTTGAACTTTTTTATTCTGAATGATGAAGAAGCAGGAAGCCATGCTGCATGGATACTCCAAGGACAGCCTTCCTCAACACATACACCACTCGCACGATTAGTGTCGTTCTTTTTCAGTTTGTAAACGAAACGGTGAGCAACAGAGTACTTTTGCAGTGCTGTCCGGAACTCTTTCACACATTTGAAATCTTGTCCAACCCCAGTAATACAATCTTTCCATGAAGCAATTAAGTTTTCTGGCAAATCCTCATCATAGAATGTACCACCAGCTGGGCTTCCCAAATCATCTGTTTCCAAAGAAATAACATCCTTTGCTTCTGGCTTGCTAGTCTTTTTTCGCTTCCTCTTCTCACTTCCATTATCACCACTTGTAACAATTTTTGGACCATGAGCATCAAGCCTCCATGAAGCAGTGCGTCTCCGTTTTTTCACAGTATCCGCAGGGCTAGTATCCATATCAATATCAGCAACCTGCAAAGCAATGGCCTTACGAGCAACACGTGGCCTATAGTCAGTGTCACTAGCAGAAGCATTTTCAGACACGGGTGAGTCACCAGATGTTTGACTGGGAGATGAGCTATGAGCAGTCTTATCAGCTGCTGGCATAGCATCCACAGGGACATCAGCAGGTACCATAGTCAGACTCAGGCTATCATTCACAGGCTCAACAACATGGATGACCGTCTCAGTCAATTTTACTCCACTATTCCTGTAAAGCACAATCAGCATAAAAGTTAACCAAGGGCCAGAGTTCAGTTTCCATCAGTCAAAAGATAAAACAGCACGATACACCGGCAAAATATGAAGTGTAGAATATGGCTTCAGTAAATCAAGAATACAGAAAAATCTTGTCCAGCCCTCCCTCCAGCTTGAGCCCTGATAGTACTAGACTACTAGTGAAGTGCAACAACTAGAAACCACATGAGATATGGGGCAATTACTTTTAAAGTCATCATAAACAATGAGGGGCACTTGGGTTTCTCACCAAAAGTGTTTCTTTAAAGTCAACTTGAAAGGTCATTGTTGGGCTGTCATCAAATATTCATAATAACGTGCTGTAGTATACAGGAGATAACTAATATTACTAGAAACTTACCCGCTATCCTGTACTTTAACAGCATCATGATCAAAACCTTCTTTGCCGCTAACAAAAACATCTGCAGTTACAGAATTTCCATGGAAGTCAATCATTCTCTTTAAGTCTTTTTCGTTTCGTAAAGTGATGAGATTTCTCCTGTTTCCTGGGAGGAAGTACTTGACAGAGATAGTTTTTTGGTCCAAATTACACATTTCTGCCAACTTCAACTTCAGATCATCAAATACGGTTTCAAGAGTGATGTTTACAGCACTCGCCTCACCCTTTTCATATGACATGGTGCCATCGCCTTTGGTTACAAATTCACCACCAGACTGGCAGATTAGTATAAGCTTCCCCTTTCCCATTTCATGCACCTTCAGAAAAGCAAGGAAAGAATCAGATAATGGAAAGAGAACAAATGCCACATACCCCTTTCCCAAAGCATGACCCAAATCACCCAATAACAAAATTTCCACAAGAAGATTATATTTACAACAAGTTCTGCATCTTAGTTAAATTCTAGGTGCCTTAGTAAGTTCAGCACTATACAACTATGAGACAACGTCTTATCCTATGTGCAGAAGCAAGAGGAAAACCGAAACAGAGATCACTACAACCTTCCTCACGTTTTACGACAGCAACTTCTCCCAGAGCCTGGTATATACTCCTAGAAAAGAAACTCAATCTAAAAAGGCATCCGAAGAACATCATACATGAAGAAATGTCATAACATCGTACCATTCTCATTGTTTTTTCTTTCTTTATTTAAGGTAAAAGCGGAAGACTGAAAAAAAAAAAAAAAAAAGGAACATGACCCTTTAATAACAAATTGACAAGAAGAATTTATTTACGACTCATTCTGCATTTGAGCGATGGCATCAATCTTCTTAGCCCTACTCAAAAGCAAACTAAAAGATGCAACCGAAAAAAGAGAAAAGATCACTGCAATTTATCTCTCCATAATCATAAAACGATCTCCCTGAGCCTGGAAAGAACTCCTAGTACAAAGATTACAGACACCTCAAAAAGAGTTTCAACCAACTTCGTAAAGCCCAATAAAAAATGTACTAAAAAATAATTAAGAAAATCAGTTGTATCGTAATACCATTTTAATAAATACATACACAAAATTAAAGGGAAATAAAAAATAAAAGACATGAAAAGTAATAATATTAGTTTCAAACAATTCCATTCCATAATAAGACAATTAAAATGTTAACTATCGCCATTATCTTCCATTCCATTACAAGTGAGTTAATATGTTAATTATCACCATAGTATATGATAACATCAATGTCCTAACCCTATTTACCAAGGAAATTGATATCATCTTATATGCAAAAGCAAGATGAAAGAAGACAACTATAACAAAGATCACCGAAACTTGTCTCACTAATATTCATAAAAGATTTCCGTGAGCCTTGAAATAACTCCCAGTTCAATGATTCAAAAGCCTTAACCAACTTTATACTCCTTACAATCCCCATAAAATATGTACTCAAAACATAATTAAGAACCAGTTGTATGATACAAACATTTTTAGAAATCTATACCATAATGTTGAGGGGGTTGTGGTGGTGGAAGGGTAGAAGAAGATACGAAAAATAGGAGTTTCAAACAATTCCATTCCATTTGAAGTCAATTAAAATGTTAATTATCGCCATATTATGTGACGAGATCAATCTTCTATGCCCTTTTCAACAAGAAAATCAACATCATCTTACATACAAAAGCAAAGAAAGAGGACAACCAAAACAAAGATCACTGCAACATGTCTCATTAATAATCATAATAAAATCTCCCGAGCCTGTAAATAACTCCCCGTTCAAGAAAACCTGGACAAGCCTTTCAAACCAATTTCTTACTCATTAAAAGCCCCACAAAAGATGTACTCAAACCATTATAAGAAAACCAGTTGTATCATCAAACCATTTTAACAAGTCATACACAAATTTAGAGGGAGAAAATAAATGAGCAAAGATACAAAATGTAAAAGGAGTTTCAACTTTCAATCAATTCCATTCCATAATAAGTCAATTAAAATCTTAATTATCACCATTATCTTCCACTCCATAATAAGTCAGTTAAAATGTTAATTATTACTGTATTACGTGATGAAATCAATCTTCTAAGCCCTATTAAAAAAGGAATAGCCATTATCTTATTCTTAAATGCAAAAAAAAGCATGAAGAAAGGGGACAACCAAAAGAAAATCACCCTAACCTCTCTCATTGATAATCATAAAAAGATCCACCTCAGCATGGAAATAACTCCCAGTTCAGAGATTACAAACGCCTCAAACAACTTCATACTCGTTACAAGCCCCATAGAAAATGAACTCAAAACATACTTAAGAATCACAGGTATCATAGAATAGAACCATTTTAATAAATTCATACCCAAATTAAGAGGAATAAGTAAGAAGATACGAAACCTAAATGGAGTTTCAAATGATTCCATTCCATAATAAGTCAATTAAAATGTTAATTATCGTCATATTATGTGATAACATCAATCTTCTCAGCCCTATTCAACAAGGAAATCACGATTATCTTACATGCAAAAGCAAGATGAAAGAGGACAACCAAAACAAAGATCACCGCAACCTGTCTCACTAATAATCATAAAAAGATCTCCCTGAGATGGAAATAGCTCTCAGTACAAAGATTACAATCATCCGGACAAGAGCTTCTACCAACTTCGTACTCATTAAAAGCCCCATAAAAAAATATACTCGAAACATAATTAAGAAAATTGTATCGTGAAACCATTTTAATAAATTGATACCAAATTTAGAGTAAAAAAATTAAATGAACGAATGTATGAAAAGTAGACGGGGTTTCAAACAATTCCATTCTATAATAAGTCAATTAAAATGTTCATTATCTTCACATCAATGCCTAATCGCTATGATTCAAATAAACCCTAATGAAATTCAACCGCATCCTAACATGATTCTAATAAATGCATACCTAATTTACGAGGAAAAAGCGGTAGTTCTACACAATTCCATGCTATAATAAGACAATTGAGATGTTCATTATGATCACCTCAATGCATAATCAATCAAATATGAAAAACCCTAACAAAACTCAGTTATATATCCTTAAACCATTCCAATAAGCCCATCCATACCCAAATTTCCAGAGAAAGAAAAAAGTTTCAAACTCGAATGCTATAATAAGTTAACTAACATGTTAATTCTGATCACCTCAATGCATAATCACTAAAATTCAGATAAATGCTAACAAAATCTCTGAAAACAAGACAGGACAAAGTCAAAATAGTAAAGCAATTCCAAACCGAACCAGCTTCTGAGCAATTAACAGCAATTCAACAAAAAAGCACAGAAACTAAGCAATTGAGATGAACTCATCTTAATTAAGCAATGCAGAGATAGAATTGGCAAAATTAACCAATCAGCAGGCGATTATACGGCAGATACAAGACTTAAACAAGAGCGTGGCAGAGGAGGTGAAGAAATTTACCTGAGCAGAGAGGAGAGTGAGGTGAGAGAGAGAGGAATTGGGTGAACGATGAAGTGAAACCCTAGAATTGGGGGGCGATCTGGAATTTGAGAGAAGATGTGTGAAGTAATGGGTGAAAAGGAAGATTAGGGTCTAATTTGGAAAAAAATTGAATGGAGAAAAATCCGAGCAAAATAGAGTTTGCAAATTGCAACTCTCTTGAGTTCTCGACTTATTCGATCGATCCATACGACTTAGTAGAAGTGTGGAGCTAGAATTAGGAGTAATAGTGTAATTCTCTTCCTCAGATCCGAATATTCTATAATCGTAACTTATTTTAAAATCATATTTAAGAAAAAAATTGCAAATATTATGATAAAATAGTCCGACATGTTTACTATTTTAATATAATTTTTTTTATTTTTTTCTACTACATATGATTTAGGAGTGTTTTACGATCGAAAAAAAAAGTTAACAAAATGAAATGGAAAACGTTAACTTGGACGGAAAGAGTTAGATTTAATAACATGACACCGATCTTAGTTAAAAGTCCTGAATACGTACATTCGTATTAATATTATATAAAATTCATATTGAAACATGTTTGGTTTCGTAGACTTTAACAGTTTTAAATAAACCCCTAGTGAGGAATATATGTTCTCGAGTCAAGATTTATGCTACTTGGTCACATATGTGCTTGACATATAAAAACATGTATTAGTATGGAATTATGTATAGTGTACTAAACACATGTACAATATTAGATTTTAATATGATAATACGTGACATTATTCATTAAAAAAAATCTATAGTTTTCCATTTTTAACTTTTAAACTATAACTACTATATCAAAGGATTGGAAAGTAAATACAGTAGGCCTGGAACTATTCTCCTTGAAGGAGCGAGGAGTGTCAATTTTGTTTACGCCATTATACATCACCGAAACTGGCACACATCCCAAATATGAACATGATGTTTGGTTGGCTCGATGACATTGATCTACCTGATTATGCCCATGTTCTTGCTCCTGCTCTTGCAAGATGCCTTATCTTGGCCATGTTCTTTGCACTTGGAACAATTGATTGTCCTCTTATCCAACTCCTTTGGTGTCATCTCCTTCATTTGTGATGGGGAGGTAATGGGACATCCGAGTCACGTCCGAGGTCCCCCTCTTTCGATACCTACCCTCCTCGAAAGTCTCGCAACACTTAGCGATATCCGCCGTCTCAAAGACCCGAGCTCGAAAGATGCTTTCCCCCTCGAAGGGGACCAATAGTACTACCTAGTACTGACACGCCTGGCGCTGTCCCTGTCACCCAGCTCCCCATGCAGCCCCAACGGGCCCCGCGTCTTGTATCCTATATATATGTGCATTCATTACGTCCAGAGACACACGAAAAATATACACATGCACCCATGCTGCCCATTTCTCCTCTCACGTTAAATCGGCACCGATCTGACTAAGGCAGATCGGACCTACGTCCCCTAACCCTTTACTTTCCATGCAGGCCAAAGACTCGGAACCTCCCAAGTCTAACTCTGCCCATCTACCTCCATGGGACGAGAGATGATGTTCTAAGACCCATCCGGTTTATACCCGCATCATCTTGGCGCCGTCTGTGGGAATCCGAGACTAAAAGCCACTACAGCGTTAGGAAAAGGACTTAGTAGGGAAGCCAGCACCCCACTCTGGGGAAGAAACGATGACGAAGAGGAAAAAGACCCCAGCCAAACCAGCAAAAGAAGTTGGAAATCATGAGAACCTTGTCCCAGAGCCTTCTCACACGGAAACTGGGCGAGAGTACGATGAAGAATCGTCGGAGTCCAGTCGTGAAGAAACCCTCCGATCTGAGGAGCCCACCGCGCCGCCCCCTGTACCTACAGGTCCCCAGATGCTCATCACAGAGGACCAGCTGACCCAGTTCGTACGCACCGTCTGTGAGACGGTCGTAGATAGCCGAGTGCCGGCGGAAAAGACTCGTCTGGCATCGGTTGTAGTAAAGGAGAAATCTCGCCCCAGTGTTTCCACTAGAAGCAACCGCCTCAGCCGAAGCGATCGGTCTGCGCGGACAGAAGGAACTCACAGCCAAGTCCCCAGCCAAACTCGAGCCACTCGCAAGAGGAAAACGGATAGCCTGGCTGAAAGTTCGGTCGTCACCCCCCGGGAGAGACGCGCCCCGTCGAGAGACCAATCACCTGAACGACGGAGAGCTATCCACGTATCCAGCGGCGACTCTGACTCCTCACGGGAACGGGGAGACGTAGATCGAAAGGCCATTAAGAGGAAAATGGAAAAGTACGAGGACCTTCTTCGAGCTCATGACCAAAGGGCTAAGGAGAGGAGCAAAAGATCTCGTTCGAGCCCCCGAAGAGGAAAACGAGAAGATAGAGAAGCTCGAAGAGAGCCAGCAAGGAAGGACAAGGCTAGACGAGAGACGGGATTCGCTCCCAATCCTCTGTCCCAAAAGTTGATGGAACACTCGATACCCCCGGACCAAAGAATCCCCAAGAACCTCCCCAAATACTCGGGGACCACTTGTCCACACGAACACCGAGTCAAGTTCGAAAACATGATGCAGACCTATGGACATGACGAAAAAGACATGGTAATCGTCTTCCCTGGTACCCTCGAGGGAGTGGCCACGGAGTGGTACTACAACATGGCACCCGGATCCATTCGATCCTACGCCGACCTAGTCCACGCATTCCTAGGTCACTTTACAGATTACAAGAAGTCTAGACAGGCTAGTAGCTGTCTGCAAGACATTATCCAAAAGGAGGATGAGCCTCTCAGGCGATGGTGGCAGCGCTTCAACGCGGTGGCCTTACAAGTCGACGACCACCCCATGCATTTTCGGAGACAAACGCTCTACACTAACACGCGAAATCGAGGGCTCGCGTCCGAAGTTTCGAGGGAAAAACCAGAGACACCGGAAGAACTGTCCAACATCGTAAACAAATATATCGAAGAGGAGAGGATGATCAAGGAAGCAAGATTAGCTTTTGAATTGCCGCGCGCGCCTCGGAAGGAGAAATCCCCCAAGAGGGAGCGAGCGGAACCAGCGAGAAACACCGGAAAGGAGAGAAGTTTCCCAGAGCGTCGACCCCCGAGGAAAAATCCGGGAGTCATTAGGTACCCACAACGCCAAGTCTTTTCCATCATCGAAAGCTTGCCGGGTATCAGATGGCCTCGAAAACACAAAGAGACCAATACGACCCGCAGTTCGAAGGAATACTGTGACTTCCACAAACAAAAAGGACATGATACGGACCGTTGCATAGAACTGATGTTGGAACTGGACCGAGGAGTTGAGGAAGGGTACTTAATGGAGTGCCGGGACTCGAACGGTTCTTTGACCATCCGCTCCGCGGGACAGACAGCCAGGGAAGCCCCGATTGTCTCAAGACCCCCTTTGCCACAGCAATCGGCGGTTTTCCAGGAATCCAGAAGAACGATGTCCGAGGATGACCTCGAAAATGACCCCATCCACGGAGAAATTAACTACATCGCAGGCGGTCCCACCGGAGGTGACTCCAGAAGAGAAAGGGACAGGACGGCTCGAAGGATGCGTAACTCCTATGCGGATGGAACCCCAGCGTTCAACGTAGGGTGCCTCGAAGCCCAGAATATTCCCCTCTGCTTCGACCAATCTGACGCCCCCGACCCTCGAGTCACACGGAATCAAGGACCCAATTTCCCGTTGGTTATTTCGATGGTAATTTCGGGATTCGGGGTCAGCAAAGTCCTGGTCGACACGGGAAGCTCCGTAAATGTTATCACCGTATCCACACTCAAGAAGATGGGGATCCAAGGGACTGGTTTCTCCGACATCTCGACCAACCTATCGGGATTCGGTGGAGCGGTGGTCAAGCCCATCGGAACTATTTGGCTGCTAACTTCGCTCGGGTCAAAACCCGCGAAAGCAACTCACCACTGCCAATACGTCGTTGTGGAGGATGATATGGGATACAATGTCCTATTAGGACGACCCGGGATCAACCAATTCCAAGCCGTTGTGTCGACCTACCATCTGAAGATGAAGTTCCCCACCAAAGATGGGGTAGGAGAAGTCAAAGGGGACCCGAAAGAAGCATGGGAGTGCTACTGCACCTCTACTAAGGCGCAAGGATCGAAAAGCGCGGGACAATCATCAGACAAGACACCCGAACAAGAAAACCTGGAAGGTCCCCCGAAAAAGCAATGTTATCTGGTCGGGGACGACCCTCTCGAGTTTCCGACGACTCGAAAAGAAGGAGAGGAGCGCATCGAGCCTTGCTCCGAAGTGAAGGACCTTCACTTGTGCGAAAGTCGACCAGAAAGGGTCACCAAAATAGCGGCAGACCTCCCCGAAGAGCTCGAGCTAGCACTATCGCTTTTCCTCCAGAGGAACTCCGACGTCTTCGCATGGGGAACCATCGACCTCGAAGGCATCGACCCCAAGATAATCGTGCATCGACTGAACGTCGACCCAAGGGCCAAACCAGTGAGCCAAAAGCAAAGGACTTTCAGCCGAGAAAAGAACTTGATAATCGACGAAGAAGTGGCCAAACTCCTCAAAGCAGGCCACATCCGACCCACTCAGTTTTCGGATTGGTTATGCAATGTCGTTTTGGTCGGCAAAGGCAATGGGAAGTGGAGGATGTGCAACGACTTCACCGACCTCAACAAGCGGTGCCCCCGGGATCCTTACCCCCTCCCTCGAATCGATCAATTGGTCGACTCCACAGCCGGAGCAGAGCGCCTCAGCTTCATGGATGCCTTCCAAGGTTACTACCAGGTCCCAATGGCGAAAGAGGACGTAGACAAAACAACCTTCGTCACTCACTCCGGCGTCTACTCTTTCCGAGTAATGCCTTTCGGATTAAGGAACGCGGGAGCCACATACCAAAGACTGGTCAACATGATGTTTGAAAAAGAGATAGGCCACACCATGGAGGTATACGTGGATGACATGCTAGTCAAAAGCATAAAAGCCCAAGACCACGTAGCAAACCTAAGCAAGTGTTTCGAGATACTAAGGAGGTACGACATGAAACTCAATCCAGCCAAATGCGCTTTCGGGGTGAAAGGGGGCAAATTCTTGGGCTACATGGTTACTCAGCGAGGCATCGAAGCCAACCCAGATAAAATCAAGGCGGTAATTGATTTCCCCAGCCCTCGAAATATCAACGAAGTCCAAAAGCTAGTCGGAAGGGTCATTGCTCTGAGTCGCTTTATAGCAAGATCGGGAGAAAAAAGCTTGCCATTCTTCAAAGTACTAAGAAATGCCAAGCATTTCGAGTGGGGAGAAGAGAGCGAGAAAGCCCTCAGAGAGCTCAAGGACCACTTGTCGAAACCACCTTTGCTTTCGAAGCCCCACCCGGGCGAAGTGCTGTACTTACACGTAGCGGTCTCCCTCGAAGTCGTCAGCTCGGTGTTAGTCCGAGTGGAGCAGGGCCATCATTTTCCGATCTATTACCTAAGCAAGGTCCTGACAAAGGCGGAAATCAACTACCTCGAGATCGAAAAATTCGCCTACAGTATCGTCCTAGCCTCGCGGCGCCTCAAGCCGTATTTCCAAGCACACGAGATTGTGGTACTTACCACACAACCGCTAAAGAGGATCTTGGGTAAGCCAGACTTATCGGGGAGATTGGTACGTTGGGCAGTCGAACTCATGGAGTACTCGCTCGAGTTCCAAACGCCAAATGCCAAAAAAGCACAAGTCCTTGCTGATTTCTTCCTCGGAGTCAAAGAGGAAACCAACCTCGTACTCACACTCGAGGAAGCCAAGAAGGGAGAGAACCTCGAAGCCCGCTGGGAGCTATATGTCGATGGATCTTCGACGCGAGGACAGGGTGGAGTGGGAATCCACATGTCAAACCCCGACGGTGTCGAATTGGATTTCGCGATCCGATTAGCCTTCCCCGCCACAAACAATGAAGCCGAATACGAAGCGGTCCTCATCGGACTAAAGCTTTCGCTCGAAGGAGGAGCCAGACATGTCCTTGTACATACGGACTCACAGTTAGTAGCCCAGCAACACGCAGGCGTTTTCGAGGCAAAGGAAGAGCCGATGAAGCTTTATCTCGCCGAGCTTCAAGCCATGGCAACCAAGTTCCAAAGTCTGGAAATCACACAGATACCTCGAAACCTCAACAAGATAGCTGATGGGCTAGCAAGATTCGGGAGCTCCTCGCAGAATGTAAGCACCCGGCAGGTATGTTTTCAAAGGGTAAAACCCTAAACACGATTCGTGAAGAGCGAATCCTCCAAACATTTACTGATTTCCCCCTCCCCCTAAAAACACAATTCGTGAAGAACGAATCCCCCAAACACTCATCAATGCTCAAAATTCGTTGTATTCACAACAGGTCACCCTCATGACGGTCGAAAAACCGACCATAGGGGACAACAACCTCAAAAGAAAGCGAGCACTAGAGGTCAACACTCTCCACGCCAACTACACTTGGCTAGAAGACATCAAGGTACCTTCGACCACCCTTTCGAAAACCAACAGCGAGGTGGAAAACCTCCAACACATCCCCCCCAATCCCGGGGTAACAACTCACCCCAATTTCGTTTTTTCAGAAATTCAAGCAGGGGCGAATTCCACTAGATCGAAATGAAGCCCGAAGAATCGGCAGGAGAGCACAAGGATTCCTTTGGGACGGCTTGAATCTTTACAAAAGGTCCATCGACGGCCCACATTTAAAATGCGTCGACAAGGAAGAAGCCCGAGTGATCCTAGAAGAAGTACACGCGGGGAGTTGCGGCAATCACTCGGGAGGTAGAGCTCTAGCCCAAAAAATCCGCCGGCAGGGATTCTACTGGCCAACCCTCATTCCAGATTCGAAAGCACGTTCGAAGAAGTGCGACGAATGCCAACGCTTCGCTCGAAACTGCTCCGCCCCCGGCGAACCAATGATCGCAACACCCGTGTCGTGCCCCTTCGATAGGTGGGGCATAGACATTGTAGGAAAGCTCCCGACGTCAACAAACCAGAAAAAGTTCCTAATTGTGGCCGTGGAGTACTTCTCCAAGTGGGTCGAAGCCGAAGCTGTCGGAAAAGTCACCGAGGGAGTGGTCAAAAACTTTATCTGGCGCAACATCATCTGCCGTTTCGGCCTCCCCAGAAACATTGTGTCCGACAACGGCGCCCAATTCACGGGGAAGAAGATAAGGGCTTGGTGCATTGAGCTGGGCATCAAACAGAGCTTCACTTCCGTAGGCCACCCCCAAGCGAATGGACAAACCGAGGTCACCAACCGGACAATTGTTGAGAACCTCGAAAAGCGATTGGGTTCGTCGAAAGCCGATTGGGCAGACGAGTTACATGGAGTCCTATGGGCTTATCGAACCACGCAGAGGACCGCAACACAAGAAACCCCATTTTGTATGGTGTATGGATCTGAGGCAGTGATCCCGTGTGAGATAGCCGTCGAAAGCCTTCGAATTGAAGCTTACGATCCAGAAGAAAACCAGAAGGTCCGAGCTTTCGAACTCGATATGCTCGATGCTAAAAGAGAGAAAGCCAGAGGAAGGATACTAAGATACCAAGCTCTGATGACCAAGGCATACAACAAAAACCTCGTAGGAAGAGACCTCAACGTCGGAGATCTAGTGTTGAGAAAAGCTAGCATCCTCGAAAATGTGGGAAAATTCGAGGAACCATGGAAAGGCCCGTACCGAGTCACCGAAGCTCTCTCAAACGGAAGCTATCGGCTCGAAGACCTACAGAGCAACCCTGTCGCAAGGCCGTGGAACATCAAGAACTTAAGGAAATACTACACATGAACAAGCCCAACAAACCCCACTTTTGATCGCATTTTGAAGCCTCTTAACAAACCACCCCATCGAGGGTCGTCACTGGCAGAGGACTAACCCACCCCCACGAAGGGTGAACTTTTGTTATATTCGAACCTCTTAGCAAACCACCCCGTCGAGGGTCGTCACTGGTAGAGGGCCCAGGTATTCTAACAGATTCCAATGAAAACCGTCCGATAAACCACCCCCACCAAAGGGTCGTCACTGTCGACGGAGATTATTCTCGAAGAAATTTCAAGTGAACATGTTCTTACACACTAAATACGATAAACACACTCGTAGCCCCACCAAAGAAGAAGCAAGTCTAACGAAAGACGCCATTTCGACGGAAATGATGCCTTCTCACAGACCCCTTCTAGCTCGTAACTTAGCGAAAGTTACGGATCAAGAGTAACGCTTCGACAATTACTAACCGACGGGTACTGGTACTTTGTCCAACGATTATTCGCACCCTTCGAACCAAAATTCCGCCAAAATACGGAAGGGTTTCCAAGATCGATGCGATGATATTTCGACGGGAATACCATGCATCGATCAACAAAACTCACCTCGAAGTATAGGAACTTCGAGATAAGAATGTTGCAGTCAAAGATGATCGACGGATCTTACTTTCGACATGACAACCATTCGAATTGCAGAACCTTAAAGCAAACGAAGGGAAAACTATCATTCGAAGCAAACCTTCAGATGACGACAGTAAAAAGTTCATCAAGTCTCAGGATCAAAGGAAGAAAGCATTCAACATTCAATGGTCGAAGAAAGAACATAGGTTAGCATTCAACTTCAAAGGTCGACGAAAGAGACGACATGTTCGAACTCCGAGAGGAGCAAAAGACGGAGGACTCCAATCGGTCAACTAAACACTTAAAGTGACCTTCGACGGAATCCTCGCAGTCGAAATCTACCAAATACTTGTCCCAAAAATATACATAATTCACTCGGCATACCGAGGCATGAATTTAAAATAAAATTCAGAATTTGTTCAAAGAAGACTACAAGGCTACCCGGCATACCGGGCCTTCAAAACAAAGCAACACTGGACCATAAGGGATCACCGAGGCTGCTCGGGGCCTCCACTGTTCGCCGTGTCATCCACGTTCTCCCTCGTGGCGAAAAACTCGTCCACCGAGCGAATCACTGAGGATAGATTTCGGTGGGAGTAGCTGTTAACGTCAATACCGGCAGAAACGAGACAATCGTTCCCTACCTCGCATAAAGAACCCACGAAGGAAGGCATCGGAGGCGCTGAGGTCTCGGCTTCTTCGGGATGCGCCACGGCAAAAAATTCCTCGCTCATTAAGGCGGCAAAGTAAGCATCGGCGTCGCCCTCGTCTTCGGCGGGGGGGTCCTCGAAATTCTTGTCCTTGGTAAGGTCCAGGTCGACCCTTTCATCGAAATCCGCAGCCAGCTTACCCCGCTTCCGCAGTTGACCCACTACCTTGTCCCGAGTCTCCACCATCTTGCCAGCATCCTTCTTCGAGAGCAAATATTGATAGGCCTGAGACTTGAGGAAATCCTCCACAGCGTTAACCCTCGAAAACTTTCCCGAGCGAACCACCTCTTCTCGGGTCCTCCGCAAGGCAGCCTCGAACCCATTACGTTCCTTGGTCAGTTGCGCGACCTTAGCCTCCAGAGCGAGATTCTTCTCCTCAGCAGACACCAACTCCAACTGGGCTTTCCCGGCCTGATCCTGCAACTCCCCCACTTGCCTCGAGAGCTTAACGGCCTCCTCCGATTTCCTTCTCAGTGCGGCGTCAGATCTGGCACGAGCCCTCTTTTCCTCCTCAATTTTGGACTCGAAGTCCCCAGCCAAGTTTTTCTTTCGATCCAACCGAGTCGAAATGTTTTTCGAAACGGTTATGAGCTGCAATGAGGAAAGAAGAGATCAGTATACGAGTACGGAATTAAAGAGAGGAAAAACTCAACAATTTTTACCTGCAACTGCAAAAGGGCCTCCTTGGCTCGGATCTCTGGATCAGATAGTCGGTCCAGTTCAGCTTGATCGGCCCTCGAAGCCATCATCTCCCGCCAACCGAGGGCAGTGTTAGCATCCCGCTGAGAAAGGAAACTTCCCGACCTCCCTCGCGAGCCTGTCCGAGCTCTGCGGCGGAAGGCACCTTCAGGTGAGCAGACCTGGGCGGAGATTCGGGGATCTCGACAACCACAGTTCGCTGCCTCTTCCCCCTATTATCAGAGGTGGACGGTTGCGCAGACGGAGCTCTCTTCGACATATCACCCCCGGGCGCCGTTGTGACTGGGCCCCCGGATTCTTCGACTCTCTCGACGGAAGACGCGGCCCCGCCCCCAGTGGTCGGAGCGGCGGAGCCTGCGCCCCCGGTCGGAGGCACAATGTCAGGGGCGAACCCCGTTGGAATCAGCTCGGCCACGTTAACTGGTTGGGCCTCGGTGTACTTGCTAGTCTGGTTTTTCTTAAGTTCCAACTGAAGGGCTCGGCGTTCGAGGAAGCGCTGAGACATCCTGATCCAATAGCCTACGAAAGAACACACAAGTTAGTTGGTACGGCTCGAAATAACAAGCTCGAAAGGAAAGCTAAACCCAGCAAACAAAAAGGAAAAGAAGTTATTTACGTACCCAAGTCTCGGATCCCCCTCATCTCTGGCTCGGAGCCCGAAGAAACCCCCGCAAGGAATAAGATCGGCTCAACCAAGAGACAATAAGGGTTGATCCGATCCTCGGGAGCCACTAGTTTATACTGATTGGGCCATTTCGCCCTATCGGCCTCCTTAATCTCGGGGACGTTTCGACCCCGGCGCCACAATCGGGGGGTCGGAACCACCCCAGGTGTCCCATCTTCGTCTGCGGGAAGCCGCACATATACGTATCGGCGTTTGTAACCCGCCCCATGAGATGATTGGAAGCGGCCAAGTATCTCGAATCCTTTGATGGGAGAGAAGTAGTAGAAACCACCGCCATCGGAAGACTCTACAATTTTGAAAAAGTGAAGAAAGTTTGATGCCGTGAACTTGCGGCTGATAGATTGGACCCACACTCCGAAACCGATAAGACAGCCCATGGCGTTCGGTAGGAGCTGGGTGGGGCACAGGCCAAGAAGACTGAGGACCTTGGCGACGTCTGGTGAGACCGGCAGCCGAAACCCATACTCAAAGTGGAGGAAGTTAAGACACAAACAATCCTCCGGAGGGTTGTACATCCTGTCATCGGAACCAGGGATGATGATCTCGTAATCATCAGGAATACCATACCGATCGAACAAGGCCTCGGCCTCTCTTGCTCGAACGGTACTACTCTCGTTCGTGAGCCTCTGGTCGGCGTTCATCTCGGTCATAACACGGGGGAGCTGAGACCCCGCCAAAGAAGCAGAGGCACCCGACGCTTTCGAGTTAGTAGTCCCCCGAACGTTCGAGGGACCGCCTAAATCGGCGGATTCTGTATGCTCGCTGCTGCTAGGAGTTCGGATACGAGCGCGAACCATTTTAGCTTGAAAAAGGGAAGAGATCGACCTACGGCCTCGAAAAACCTGGTTCGAATTGAAAAAGGGGTTCGAATCAGCGGGGCCAAGGGGTTCAGTATCTCTCCCTATAGAGGGCCTATCTACGCTATACGAGTTTGATCTAGTGGGTCTCAAGGGACCACCGGCACCGGGTTGGTCATCGATTCGTTTCGACATCTCCCAAAGTTCTACATGGAGGAAACAATCAGAAGAAACCCCAACCCGGAACCAACGCTAAGTGCAAATTTGAAAGTGGCAACTTAAAAAGAAAAAGATGCAAGAAAAATAAGACACAAGACACAGAGAAACGTACGCCGCGAAAGAAGGAGCCCATACTTGCCGGGACAAAGTCGGTGACCGGAAAAAGCCACAACAAGAAAAACATGCAAAGAAAGAAAAAGAAAAAGGAAGAAAGCATACCTAAAAGCGGAGAAAGCAAGTGAATAACGCGCCGGGGAAAAACCGGTAGTAGGGACCGTAAACAGAGATCGGGCGACGGAAACACGACGGAAACACGGCGGAGTAAGAAGGAGCAGAAGAAACAGAAATGAGAGAATGAAGTACGTGAAAGGGCAAAAACTGTTTTTACCAGCCCGTATTAACTACCCTCATCATTAAGCACGAAAACCGACACGCTTGGACCCCACACGAATGAACAGGGACGCGACACGTGGAAGGGAAGCGAACCGTCGCCCCACTAAAGGCACGTGAAATACCCGTTCTACCCCCACGTTCAAATTTCGGGAATCGACGCGATCCCGCCAAAACAGCGGTCGAAAATCCACTGTAACTTTCGACAGACGAACCAACCCCGTCTCTCGAAACTTGGGGGACTTATGATGGGGAGGTAATGGGACATCCGAGTCACGTCCGAGGTCCCCCTCTTTCGATACCTACCCTCCTCGAAAGTCTCGCAACACTTAGCGATATCCGCCGTCTCAGGGACCCGAGCTCGAAAGATGCTTTCCCCCTCGAAGGGGACCAATAGTACTACCTAGTACTGACACGCCTGGCGCTGTCCCTGTCACCCAGCTCCCCATGCAGCCCCAACGGGCCCCGCGTCTTGTATCCTATATATATGTGCATTCATTACGTCCAGAGACACACGAAAAATATACACATGCACCCATGCTGCCCATTTCTCCTCTCACGTTAAATCGGCACCGATCTGACTAAGGCAGATCGGACCTACGTCCCCTAACCCTTTACTTTCCATGCAGGCCAAAGACTCGGAACCTCCCAAGTCTAACTCTGCCCATCTACCTCCATGGGACGAGAGATGATGTTCTAAGACCCATCCGGTTTATACCCGCATCAATTTGCATGTCTGGGCATCTTGAGGAAGAACTTCGCTCTCAACATAATCTCCACCTTCTTCTTCCGTAAACGGACCGCCTAGGCCCAGAACTGGATTCATAAGCTGCAAATATGTAATGTGGTGGTTCCTAGCTATGAAATTTCATGAGCAGTAATCACAAAAGTTCTCCTTTGATGAATTTAAAGCTGCAATAGCGACATGGAAACCATGTTTCGTTAAAGGACTTAGAAGTAAATATATTTGCACACGTGAGTACATACAATTAAAACGTAGTTTATCTATGTGCCAATTAATTTTCAATTTTATGAATTAGAGTAAAATTGTAGCTATGCGGATCCCTAATATATTTAATTATGGTGGAATAATCCCCTTCCAAAACCATATGTTGTGTATCGACCTCAACAATAAGTGTCGAATGTCAGCCGACTCCGTTGTTAAACAACCCAGAATTTTTTGTCTCCTCTAAGATAGGATCTAAGATACGATATGGTCGTTGTTATCTCGTGCAATTAAGACCTCCTAATTCGGCGCATGTAACGTCAAAACATTATACAATATCGAGCACGGAGTGTGGGAACTTGAATCCATATACCAACTTCCAAATGAACATAATGTTTGGTTGACTTGATGACATCAATAAACCTTATAGAGCCCTTATTATGACTGGTTCTTTGCATTTGGAACGATTGATTGTCCTTATCCATCTCCTCTCGTTTTCTCATCTCCTTCCTTTGATGGCCCGAGGACTTCAACTCTCTTGGAAGAACTTCGGCGTCAAATGAATTACCACCTCTTCTTCTTTAGTAAATGGGTCACCTAATTAAGCCCGCAATTAATTGGTTTCACAATCTCTGTGTGGCTCTTAGTTGTGAAATTTCAAGAGTAGTAATCGCAAACATTCCCATTTGATGAATTTAAAGATGCAATATCAATGGCAACATGGTGACCCTGTTTCATTAAAGACTAGGAAGTAAATATAGTTGCGTACATGAAGTACGTACAGTTAAAACCTAGTTTATCTATGCGCTAATTGATTTTCAATTTTATGAACAGACAAAACTTAAAACTTTACTATAAAAATGTCATGTGTCATAAATCGCAAACATCCCCCCTTGATGAATTTAAAGATGCAATATCATGATGACCGTGTTTTATTAAAGGACCAGGAGGTAAATATAGTTGCGTACGTGAAGTACGTACAGTTAAAACCTAGTTTATCTATGCGCTTATTGATTTTCAATTTTATGAACAGACAAAACTTTACTGTAAAAATGCCATATGTCATAAATCGCAAACATTTCCCTTTGATGAATTTAAAGATGCAATATTATGGCGACTTGGTGACCCTGTTTCATTAAAGGACTAGGAAGTAAATATATATAGTTGCGTACGGTACAGTTAAAACCTAGTTTATCTATGCGCTAATTCATTTTCAATTTATGAACATAAAAATAATGCCCTATGTCATATATGGGGATCACTAATATATTTACTAACGGTGGAGCAATCCACTTTCGACCTCAATAATATATAAGTCTCGAATGTCAGTCGGCTTTAACTCTCGGAATCTTCCTTGTGAGTTCTTATCATTTCCCTCATCATGTGCATAAGCGCTCCTGTCTTCTGTTTTATAGTTGATTCTCTTATTTCGTCCAGTAATTTGGAGTAGGGCTCCGAGACATTCTGAAGAATATGATTGTAACGTTCGCCCTTGAATGATGAACTAGACCCAGTTCTCTAGCTCAACCTGAAGTATCCAATCATAAGCACTAGGAATTACGGTATTACACCAATTTGTTGCTTGCCGCATCTAGTTGAATGATTAAATAATATGTCAGTGTCTTACTGTCTTTCTATATATTTTAAACCTGATTCCTGATCAAGTGATAATTTCATCCTTCTTTTGTTTCTAAATAGATAATCCTAATTTCATTCGATAAAAAATGGAAGATATTGCGTACAATTAAAATATAGTTTATCTATGCGCTAATTGATTTTAATTTTCTAAGCTCTTTTTTTTTATACTGACCCGGGGACTTTGGCTCTAGAGGAAGAACTTCGGACTCAACTAAATCGCACCCTCTTCTTTTGTGAGCGAATCACCTAAGCTCGGAGTAGGATTCACAAGCTGCGAATATGTAATGCGATAGCTCTCAGTTGCGAACAAATTAGGTCTAGCTCAATTGGTTAGACTGAGGTGTCATGACACTAGAGGTCATAGGTACAATTCTCGTCAAGTGCGAGATTATTTATAGTTTATTACTAGTTTTCTAATGCTACTTATGAAATTATAATGGTTCGATTATTAAAAAAAAAAGCTCTCAGTTGCGAAATTTCTTGAGTAGTAATCGTAAATGTTCTTCCTTGATATATTTAAAGTTGCGACATCATAGCGACACGGTCATGTTTCCTTCCATTCCAAGCAAGTACAGTCCCATTTATTGGTGTTGACGATGTGTGTTGAGTTATAATGAACCTAGAACAAAAGGGAAATTTGCACTTTTGGTCCCCCATGTCTTGGTCCTCCACGGTTACGGTCCCCTGAAAATGATATACGGTCCTCTAATTTCCATACGTACCTGAATTAAGCCAATTTTCCCGCGAATTTGGTCCTCCAGTCCACATGGAGACTATCGGGGATGAGGTGGCGAATTGTTATAGTTTTTGGGGAAAATTCACCCCCAAATTGAAATCTCCCCCCTTACATAAACCCTAGCCCTAATTGAAAACATAATTCATCAAATTATCTCAACAAATTAATAATACATCATCATGAACCTGCAGATATCATCTTCAGCTACTGATGTTGCAGTTTCAACTCCTCAGGCACGTCCAGTTGCAAACTTTCATCATGATGTATGGGGATCCTTCTTTCTTTCGTATATTGCAAAGGAGCAGAACCTGAAGGTAATTAATTATTAATCTTTCATATATATCTTCATTAATCATGAGCGTCACGTTTTGGCGCATCCATGCAATTATCATAAATTGACAATTGATCATATATAGCATACATTGAAAGTTGATAATCCTGAAACTTGTTTTAGTGAGAATGGTTATCACATTTTCTGCTCTTGATAGATACTGTAAATAGAGCTTAATTTTGCTCATTTACAGAGATAATGAAACTCTGTTTACAGAGCTTCATTAGCTCTGTTACAAAGCTTGATGAAGCTCTGTTTACAGAGTTTCATTAAACTTTGTAACAGAGTGAAATGAAGCTCATTTCGCTCGGTTACAGATATAATGAAGCTCTAGCTCTGTACAGAGCTTAAACATAGCTACGTTCTGCTCCATTTTCGTAAATGAGCTTTATCAAGCTCTGTTTTGATTTTGGGGTGAGAGGGACATGAGTTGGAGGTGATTTGGCAACCTTTTTTGTGACTGGACGGAGAATTATGGAGGTATACGACGACTTAGACGAATTAAGGCGTTTATACGCCGAATTATATGAATTTGAGGACTGAATTCGCAAAATTCGCAAAACAGAGGACCAAAATCGCATAGGACCGAGACATGGGGGACTAAAAGTGCAATTTATCCTAGAACAAAATCTCTCCAGAGATGAAAACTCGGAGATCTTTCGCTTAGTGCTTCTTCATGTAACCAATTCTCCTTAGATGGAGTTAGTGGCGTCGTCCATTTGGTCGACTCTTCCTGGCTGAGTCCTTATCAGATCACTCATCATGTGATTGGTATCGTTCTCCTTTGAATGATGAAGTGGTCCAGTGCTCCGGACAAATAAAATAACAAATACGCTTACTCCGGCTCAAGTGTCCAACTATATATGTATGGTATGTATATGTAATGTATATATATATATATATATATATATATATATATATAGTCCAACCTATATATGTATGGATGTATATGTATATATATATATATACAATATCTATCATAGATATATATATGATATATATATATATATATATAATATATATATACATCCCTGTATCCTATACTATATAATATCGTATACATATACATTTATATATATATTAATATATATATGTTTATATACCTATATGTATATATATATATATATATATTATATATTTATATATATATACATACATTATATTATATAATACATATATATATATATATATATATATATATATATATATATAAATATATATATATATAATATCATATCAAGTATCAACTTCCAAATGGACAATGATATTTGGTTGGATTGATGACACTGATAACCCTTATTTCTTTGCATTTGGAACAAGTGATTATTCTTTTATCCAACTCTCTGGTTTACCCAGCTCCTTCTTCTGCTGGCGTGATTATTCTTTTATCCAACTCTCTGGTTTACCCAGCTCCTTCTTCTGCTGGCCCGGGACTTCGGCTCAGGAAGAAGAACTTCGGCCTCAATTGAATCGCAACCCTCTTCTTCCGTAAATGGGTTCACCTAGGGCCGGAACAGGATTACAAGTTGCGAATATGTAATGCTGTTGCTCTCACATGTGAAGTTTCTTGAAGAGTGATCGTAAACGTACATCATTGATGAATTTAAAGATGCAATAGCATGGCGACATAGTAACCAATTAGCGATGAGTGCCAATTTTGTTTCATTAAATGACTACAAAGTAAATATAGCAGGCTCGACACTCATTAGCGATGAGTGCCAATTTTGTTTACATCACCAAAATGGACACACATACTTGCTCGTGGAGCAATTTTTGGATATACAAGAAAACAGTGAAATCCTTTGGGTCCAATATGAAACGCAACTAACACACATTTAGAAGTAGTTCTCTTCCCCATAAGCGTATAGCCACCTACTAAACATGTGAATGCATTCGCAAAGATATTCACGCCACGCTGTTTGGGACTTTGGGAGCCAAATAGATTTCCAATTCTGTTGAATTGTATAGATGGACGATCCATGTTTTGTTTGCTGCCACCTTTGTTTTTGTATATCTCTTGCCAAGTGATGAGCGGTAGCTGCTATATCGTAGGCTCGCAGCTATGCTTGGAGAAAGTCACATCTTTCGCATCATAGATGCCAAAAGGGATTTTCAAATCTCATTTTAAGAGGTCTTGGTTCAATTACTTTCGAGTGTATTTCTTCTTAACTGAATATTTTTTCTCAGATAGATAGGACACAGATCAAAGAGGGAGCAATAATGCATGTTCCATTCACTTCCGAGTGTTTTTAACTGAACATACACATTTATATAGGCAGTTTCCGAAGCTAATTTCTATTTCTATAGTACCGTAAAACAGTTTATTCTAGAGTTTATTTCCCCGTTACATATCAATCGCCATGTTATAGTACTGCTACTTCAGGCATCTACTTTAAGCTGATCATGAGCCGATGGACAATAAAAATACGTTCGGACAATAAAGCGGTAAAGCAGTAAACGTATTCTATATCAAATGGAGTATAATTCTAATGTGAAAGTATACTTTATGTGCTCAGGCGTCTACTTCCACCTGTTCATGTACTGATGGGCCATCAAATTCGACAGAATAACAGTAAAGCAGGAAACATATTCTAGATCAGATGGAATGAGACGTCTCCCGTTTGATTCAAGGAATGAAATCAGATTACAAGTCCAGCAACTATCATGTTCACTATACTCACACATCAAGTCAAGTGGTTCTAAATTGTACACAAATTTAATCAATTATAACTCAGAAATTTAACTTCTGGACAATCTAAAATGAAGTTATTATGATATAACATCAATAAAAGCCAATGAGAAAAGCTATCTGGAATACACATCAAGAACTAAGGGAGAAAAAAAGAGTAGAAATACTTGGAATAGCTTGGGCCTATTAAGATCAGAAGCAGCATAGAATCGACTACCACTCCAATCATAAGAAATAAGGCACTGCAGTTCTTGGCCCTCGCATCTGATTGTTCTCCTCAGTCTCCGTGAAGAACTTCACATCCCTCTCCTGGTGAAGGGAGAACATGGGCAATCGAGTTAATTATAGTGTATTGCATGGAATAATTAGACTAACCACTCACATGATGCTTATTCTCAACTATTGGAAAACTGCATCGACCTCGCTTAGGGAATGTAAGTGATTCTTTTTAGGGGAGGCAAAGGAGAGGCATCATGGGTATCGGGTAAACAACATGAGAAATACACATAATTTCACTAAGTGCAGCTGGGTGGATACTAATGCCTGTACAGGAGTACGCATCCATTTTCAATTCTAATCGCTACCGATCAAAATGTCACGTCACATGGGAATATCAACATCTAAAGACTATCATGCAATAGGGGCAGAAAGAAACAGGCATATAATCGGGCTACATTTAAATGAGGCAAGCAGAGACTCCCAAGTCCCAACCACAACTGCAACAGAAAATCATACTGATTTGTCCCAGGATTTATTTCTACCTTTCATATTTCAGGTGTCCTTATAGTAACTTCCCTTCTCAAATACAAATACAGTACTCCATCCCGTCCCTGAACAAATGACACATTTACTTTTTGGGCACGGAAGTTGAGGTATAAGGTAAAGTAGAGGGATTGAAGTTCACATGGGTAGAAAACATGCCAAAAATGGAAACATGACATTTGTAATGGGAATACATGACATTTGGTCTGGGACAGTGGGAGTAAGTTTTTACCCAATTATACGAAGACGTTACCTTATTAGATGGACAATTTACATAATTCGCTCATTAAATCACTCTTCCCAAATAATACCGTCCTTTTACAAATTTTATTAATTTATTCATTCTCTGCATTCTTTATTTTCCTCCTTAATTACATGTCCGCACAAAATCAGGGAACGAAGGAAGTAATCCTTTAGGTACACTGCTATACAAAATTGCCTTTCTCTTTTTAACTTTTTGGCAAAACAAATCTGCTAAAGATTTTCCGAGGTTAAAGATGACAGTCTATTTACAGACAGATAGCACCAAAGCAGTTACACATATGAACTAATATGCACATGCAGATGACAAGAAATAGTTGCAGTGTTACCATGTTCTCATTGAAGCTCAATATTGATGCAACATTTCCACACCGGTAACAATAATTTGGTGCAGACCACACCTGCATAGGACATTAAGCAACACTGAGAAATATTTGACTAAGAAATTTGACACCAAGAGAAGGTTCATGATACAGAATGAGTCACCAACCGTCACGAGTCCTTTATCTTGAAACATATACTTCAGGCCTTCTTGCACAAGTTGGTGGGCGCGGCAAACCAGCTCAAGTTTGTTAATATGATTAAACTGCAGGGAGAAATGAAATGAGGTCTGTCAGTATTGCTGACCGAGTTATTTCCATGAAAAAAGTAAGTATTTCTCTCCTTGGAAATTGGAATAGTTTGTTGGCTCACCTCAGTTGTAACCCTGGATCCAAAAAGCCAGCCTGCTCCCCGAGGACTGACAGCCCATGTTTCAATATCTTCAGGATCACTCCACATCAAATCACAGAAGGGTCCTTCATGGGGGATTTCACAGGTCCGCTCAATCACTCGCATCTGTTAATAGTACAGTTCATGAGCAAAAGGGGTTTAATATGACATCTTTGATAGAGAGAGCACAATTCATCCATCTAACTAATTGCTAATCAGGATATAAAGAGGCTGCATGAAGAAGACCATATACATGCACCACAGATCTGAAATTAGAATCTACCCCTGGATTAAGTGAAGAACAAAGGCAGAACCTAAACTAAATCCAATGGTTCAACTATATTTTCCTCAGGAAGTAATCCTAGTAAACATTTTGAATGCCAAACGTATCCACAGGTTACCTACCCCAACAAATTACTCACTAGTACTTCAGCACTCATACACAATTCCTTGGGAGATGAATCCTTCAACGCATACTACAGTAATAGCACTCTTTCTGGAACTTCTACCTAAATACTTCAAATTCTTGAGTTCTCTGACAATGCAATGTTAGTTATCTTTTGCCTGTTATAAATGCATACTCTAGTTGTTGGGGCATAGCCATAAATCAGATACTGAAGATAAACTTTGAATTATGATACTATGAATTCAATTATCTCAGAACTTATTTTGTATTCTAAGGCTTGTGTAAAATCAAACGCACCAAAACTACGAACTGGTTTTTTATTTGAATGGTAATACACTCACGTGTTAAATAATGAGTACTTCATTAAGTGTGTATCACTTGTCCGTACTACATAATGCGTATCGGACATACCGCAATAGCATCAAATATCAGATTTCAGACAACTAACATGCGCACAAGATAAACTGTTTAAAAGAATGCAACAGCTTAGGGATACTTATCTAACCTGATCAATAGTTCTAACATCTGGGGATAGGCCACCATGAACGCAAAGTACCTGAAAGTTTCAAAACGGGAAAATAAGATTCTTAAAAAGCAAAGATAATAATAAGTTAGGAACACTTGTAGCAAGTTTATTTTCAAACTGCACTAAGCCTTTTCAGTTTCCTACTTTCCTTTTGAAAACATAAAGAAATTCTAAGGATTCTTTTTGTAAGACACAGATACCAGAGAGAAAGAGCAGTTTGCTTTCAAAAGGATTTTTTAAGTGAGGGGATAGATGCAGACCGTGCCATCTATAATTGCTGATAAAGTAAGGTAGTCGAAAACATCTGTGCAATAACGCCAAGCATTAGCATTCCCATACTTCCTTTGGCATTCATCGTAGAATCCATAGACCTTACAAGAAAAAGTATATAAACAATCATTAGCAGTTAGCTGCCACATGGGCAATCTTGCATAAATCATGGTTATCTCTAGTAAAGGAAAATGAGTAGATTTCGCCAGGGGGAAGGAGAGGGGGATGATTGTGTGGAAGCATTCAAGGAAGATTGTGATGGGTAGTTACTGTAAGTATCATATTACCAAGATGCAGGACACATATTCATATTAAATAACAATAGGTCAAAGTATGAAGAACAAGCACAACACGTATCTTTTCATCAGTGCAACAGCCAGTGAGGAGATAAAGTTCAACTTCTATATAAATGTCATACCACATGCAGGACACATTCGGACATGAACATTGACATTAAAACAGTAAGCCAACATGTGAACCAAGAGCACAATTTTATCGTTTCATTAAAGCAAGAGTCAGCAAGGCAAAATACTAATAATCACTGTCATGAACTCAGGAGTTGATCAGACTTTTCAAATCCTCAAGAAAGTTTAACAGAAGAGCGGCCAAAAACATTTAATATGTTTGTAGTATGTTTGATAAGGATTAATACACACATAATTGCACGCAGAAGAGCCTTGAAAAGAGTCATCGATTGTACTAACAATATCAGCATGCACAGTTAAGTCCTAATATGAAGATAGCTTTGTGCTGCCTCACCATTATTCGTTGTCTGCATGAATGAATTATCAACTTATCATGCTTCAGTTTAGTCATTCATGGAAATCCATCGACTCCATGCATATTTGGCTCTAAAAACATTGGAAGTTCAAGTTACTGTAGATACCTGTGTAAGTTGTCTGCTTTCATGATTTCCGCGTAGGAGGGTAATGTTAGATGGGTATCTGACAGGCAAAAGATGGACTGATATAAATAACTAGTCAAATGAGCAAGTCTCAGCTAGAAAATACCTAATGAATATGACAACTAGCTCAGAGAGAAACTGCTGGTCTTCCAGATTGCATTGCCTCAAAACAATAATTTTATCATATTTCAGCTCATGGTTAAAAGTTGGAGTCTGAGCAGAATAACTAAGGGAAATGGCATTGGATATGCCAAATTATTGTGATTCAATCAAAACAAGCTAAAATGCTAACATTTCAATGCTGATCTTATGGGCGGCATATACAGATGAAGAATTTCCCTCGAGTTGCATCAACACAAATACACCAATATAATGTGTGAGGGCAAAGAATTGTTCTGGATTACATAAGAACAGCTAGCTTACATCTATCATATCAACTCGTTTCTAAACAAATGCAAGAAAACCTGAACACTCAGGCTTGACTCTATAAATCACAAGTGGTTGGTGACATTTTCACTAGCCACGTTCTATCTTATGTCAGAGAGCCAAATATAAGGCATTGAAATATCAAATATCTGTCAATGTTTCTGCAGGCAGGCAATATAAAGTAAAAGAAATTCCACACATTTTCCGCACCTTGCTTTGAGAAGTAGAAGAATGGTGAATACTTCTAGGCTATTATAACCACGATCAACAAAATCACCCTGCAAACATTAAGCAGTTTTACATTTCGACAGGAGTGAATATAATCTGAGAAGAAAATACTGGCAAAACTTTTGCAATGTTTACCATAAAGATATAATTTGTTTCTGGCACGTGACCTCCTGTTTGGAAAAGTTTCATCAAATCATGAAACTGTCCATGGATATCACCACAAACTGTGACAGGACTGTTGACAGGCTGAACATTTGACTCCTCGACTAGAATATCTTTTACCTGAAGGGACAAGAACAAATTAAATTAAACAGTCAACAAGTTTACAAATATATATATTGGATAATGGATAGAGTATAGCTATATACATATAATGATATGGAAGAGGGGGGGGGATTGAAATACTTTACGCATTATCAGACTAGGTAGTCAGAATATTATAGCCGAGGTCACAGTGTCAACCATCTCAAAGATCAATAAAAACACATCTTCCCTCTGAAATGAAGTAAACCCCGCAATTCATAAATATTAAGTAAAGGCTAACAAGCAAGAACTAAACTTAGACATGTCTAATCAAAAGAAAAACATGATTGGCGTAAGGGAGGGGGTGGGTTGCGGTGAGCATTGCTCATAGAGTCTCTCTTTTTTTTTTGAGGGGGGGGGGGGGGGTGGATATCAATAACAGATGAGAAGTCTGATGTTAATGAACATCCTCCAGGTGGACTTAAGTTCACAGCATATAGCTACTATGTAAGGGATACTAGCTACTCATCCTAATAATCCGGTAGAGTGGTTCTTCTCCATGGTGAGGTTCTTACATTTTGTTTGGTATGGCTACCATTAGCATATATAGTACCCCAATATTTATGGTGCCAACCATGATTATTGGTTACACTTCTTTATTTGAGAGAGAGATGGAGACAATAACTTCAGATGGATATAAAGTAACAAAAACATGAAAGCAGAATCTTTAGAGAACAGTAACAGTCCAGCTGAATAGTACATACCATCCAGTCCATCTTTCAGTCCAAAATTTAGCTTATGCAGCTAGCTAGGGTTGTAGCTATCGCAGTAATATGAATTGGGGGAATATCAATACAGATGTGGACTCTCTAATGCTGCTGAACATCCTTCAAGCGGACTTTAAGTTCACAACATATAGCTACTACGTAAGACATACCAGCTAATTATCCTGCATCCAGAAGGGCTTCATCCCATACACACGCTCGTGCAATCTTCCCCCCTCATCAAACTGAAACCTTAGTTACAAAAATACACAGGCATATGTATCATTATGCATCTGGCAGAACCTCATCCAGTACAACGTTACACATCCTCGTGGAATATTTTTCCCGTTGAACTGAACCCTATCTACACAAATACTCAACTGAATTTCCTCCATATGGAGAGCTACAATATAAGGCATTATATCTGCTCATCTTGCCTCAGCCACCACCCAACTCCACACAATAACAGAAAACAAAGTGGCCAATTTCCCCCAAATGATACACCAGATGCTCTAGCTCCAAATACGCCAAAGGATATGCAAAAGACCTTCCCTCCACCACACACAGCCCAAAATACCCTAACTCTATCTCCTAAAAACCTAAGCAACTAAATCACGATTTCCTCACCGTTCTATCTCACGCATCAACAAAATTCCGAACACTTGGAAACTAAAATCAAATTGTTAATTACTCAAAAAGTGAAAAACAGGAAAAGGAAACGGAAGCACAAACATACGTAATCGCAGAGGAGCTGAAGCTCGTTTTCGGCCAAGTGCTGGCCGTCTTTGACCTTGACAATCCACTGGTCCAAATCCATTTCGAAACCCCGGTCAGAAATAGCAAATCGTTTCTTCTAACGAATCAGTGTCAGTCCAATAGCAGAGTGAGAAGATGGTGGGTGTATAAGCATGTAATTGGTCGAATCGATTGGATTTTGGGCAGCTTCAGCTACAGAGAAGGGTAAATGGAGACGACGGTGGAGAAAGGGCGGAGAAATTGACAGAGAGGAAGCTGTGCAATTCAACCCTTTCTGCTGCTCTTCTTCTTTTCCTCTCAAGAACGAACAAACAATTTGGGTGGATTCTGATTTCTGACCGAGAGACTCCACAATTTACAATTTACTACTACTCCCCACATTTGCTGTTTGTTTCAGCAGCCTGGTGGAATTACTCTTTTGGCCCTATGTATGGAAACACACAATGCCGGTTGACCAGCAGTACATAACCGGGTTGAAATTAAGTTGACCCGACACTCACCCGATTATACTCAAATTTTTCGTTTTTAAATATATTTCATTTATTTACATTATTAAAAATTTAAAATAAACATTTTATGATTATATTCCCTCTAATTTTTAAATCAATTTAACTTAAATCGTCTATTTAATGCAAAGTCTATTTTCGAAAAAGATTTTTTTAACTTAAATCAAGTATATTCATTTTATTAGTAATTTAATTTCAATTAAGCTAGACAAACTGTTGAAAAAAGAAGGCAAAGGCAAAAGATGTCGGATCGGAGTAAAACAACGTAGTAGATCGAAAAAAGTCGTCCGTGAGGGGAGTGTTGTCGAGAACAAATCAAAACACGGTTGAATCCTTCGGCAATGGGTGTGATTCCTATTTTGAGTGATGAAAAATAAAATACACAACCTCATGAGGCGTTGGTCATACCACCGGTAGCTACGGTTTTTCTGGCTATACTAGTGGTCTAACAATTGCTTGACCACCTCAAGAGACGGTTTACCCGGCCTCGGGTGGTGCAAATAGAATAGGGGCTACATCAAATTAGAGCAATAACCCGACTCTTCAATTAGATCTCTTGTGGATGCTTGACCAGGCTTTGTGGTTGAGGGGGTGATTTTAGGCGCATTTGTAGTGTTCTTAGTCCATTTCCAAGTCCATTTCTAAGTGTTGCATATGCATGTTCGATTTGAGTTGCTACCGCCATTTACATTTCCAAAATCTGCAAATACGTTTTCAAGAGTATCCTGCTTGTTAGGTTGAGTCATAAATCACTTTCTAGAATGTCTTTACAAACTGTTACAGTGTCCTACATGAATATCCTAGTCAATTCCTCAATAAATTTGACCCCGAGTATAAACAAGCACTACATAGTCTGCTTAAAATAAATAAAATTACTGTGGCTGTTTGCTCTGCTTTCTGGTCATTTCTTTTTGTCGTGACTCTCTCTCACACACACAAAACTCACACTCACCTCCACTACCATGCAAGTATGACCAGTACCTTGCTTCCCCTCCACTGAGCTCTAGAGCTAGAAATTCTCCAAATCTCTGATAGAACTTCATCTTATTGTCAGTCTTCAACAACGATCCTCAAAAATTAGGCAACGATTTTGGTCTACGGTAATGTTACCTTTCCTCTCTCTTCTCCAAACTCGATATTAAGCTCCTCACACTTCTCTCTCGGTTCTGCCCTAGCTTCATCCTATTTTCAGTCTGTTTTTAGCTGTTTGTGTATTTTTTCTTCGCATGCAGTGAAACTGAAAATCAAACAACAATGCCGCCGAGAAGGAAGAAGCCGAGGAAGGAGAAGCTAATCAAGGAATTAGTCGCCGAGAATTGGTGCTTCGTATGTAAGGATGGTGGAGATTTGCTAATCTGCGAGTACAAGTCGGTTTTCTCTCTCTATTCTCTGGTTCCTAAATTTTTTGCCGGAAATGGAAAAAAATTGATTTCAGCTGTGTGTTTTGACTTTTTGTGTGTTTTGACTTTCTGTGTGTTTTGATCAGTAGAAGAGTTTGGTTAAATTTTGATCTGTTTTTAGGTGTCTGTGGAGCTGAAATCTAAATTTCTTCTTTACTTTTGTGAATCGTTGTGATTGTTTTTCTGTGATTCTGTGAATGCATTGCGTTGTTTAGAAGTTGAATAGCAATTGTCATGAATTGCATGAAGGATAACGCTTGCTTAAAATGATTTTTGGTATCTGTTATTATCAGATCTGATTATCCGGAAAGGAAGTTGTATAGGATTTAGGTAGTGGACTATATGATATAGTCCACTACCTAAATCCCTCTATATGTGCTGCTGTGTTAATCCATGGTGCTTAATCTGTAATTTAAAACATGGATACTGTTGAAATAAGTGAAATATAGGTATTAAACAGGTTTATGGAGTTGTTTTTTCATTAATCCAGCTATTAGCATGTTCTCATTTACGAAGTGTGAAACCCTAAGGGCATGTTTTTCATAGTATGAATAACTGGTTATAGAATGGTGTTTGTCGCCTGTTCGCAATAAAGATTTCATTAGATTGAAGGAATTAGTCCAACTGAGTTGTTGTGTATTGTTGAGTTTGATTGAGTTTCATCTGTTTTTAGGCGTGTGGAGCTGAAATCGAACTTTCTTCTTTACTTTGTGAATCGTTATGATTGTTTTTCTGTGATTCTGTGAATGCATTGCCTTGTTTAGAAGCTGAATAGCAATTGGCATGAATTGCATGAAGGATAATGCTTGCTTGAAATGATTTTTGCATCTGTTCAGATCTTATTATCCGAAAAAGGAAGGTGCATAGGGTTTAGGTGGTGAACTATATATGCTGCTGTCTTAGATCCATGGTGCTTAATCTGTAATTTAAAACATGGATACTGTTGAAATAAGTGAAATATAGATATTAAACAGGTTTATGGAGTGGTTTTTATTATTAATCCAGCTATTAGAGTGTTGCAATCTCTCATTTACGAAGTGTGGAACCCGAGGGCGTGTTTTCATAGATGCTGAACTGGTGATAGAATGGTGTTTGTTACTGTTCCCAATGGAGATTGCATTAGATTTTGTCAGTATTTCTGGGGTTTGAGGGTATTTCTTGTTAGAAATATTGACAGATGCATGTTCTTCTCTGTTTCCAGGGACTGCCTGAAAGCTTATCATCCTCATTGCGTGGGGAAGGATGATTCCTTTGTAGATAGTACTAAAAGCCGCTTTGAATGCTGTAAGTCAGCTTCTTTCACTTACTGTGGCTTGGTTTCCCTTCACCTGTCAAGATAGATGATGATGCTCGGAGCTTGACATTTTAAAACTTAAAAGCTATTCTTGTGTTAGTAGTATCTAAATGTCTCCTGTATCTACTGGTGGCAATCCATCACTAGTTGAAACGGCTATGTGATTGGTTATATTCAGTATTTTAGACATGAGTTGCCCATTGGTTTGGTTTGTCTTTTGGAAAGTAAAGGTGAAACGGTTTTGGTTGCGCTTGGATCGTGGATTGCATTATGGTGTGTACTAATACGTTATATGGTGGTTCCTTCTCTTTCATACACAAAAGAGGTAAGATAAGTTGTATAGCAGATAGACGACAGCTAGATGATCAGCTAGAACCAAAAATACTGGAGGTTGGGGTAAAGGATTTTGAGATTTTACACAAAACAAATGATCCCGAAATCTAATCTATATTACATTATCCACTCCCACGTGAATAATATAGTAAATAAGTGATGATATAGTATATAATTTCCTTTTCAGCTTGGCATACTTGCATCCACTGCAGCAAACAAGCCAGCCGTCATTGCTATACTTGTGCGTATGCTGTCTGTTCTCACTGTGTTATTGATGAGGACTTTGCTGGAGAATTTGGACACGTTAAAGGAGCATATGGGTTCTGTGAGAGCTGCCTGCAGCTTGCATTACTTATTGAAGAAGATAAGGATAAAGGCTCTAACTACGTATGAATACTTCGAACTTGTACTATATTTGAATCTCTAGTTTTAAGTCTCTTAATTAGATGCATAAAGATGCATAAAGGTGCATATGTCCAACTTTTGATCCTGCATATTTTACTGGATGAGTGTGTGTTTTTCTAATGATTTCTACTTTCTAGGGACGCGTGGACTTTAAAGACCTAAATTCAGTTGAGGGGCTGTTCATGGAATACTACACGATTGTTAAAACAAGTGAAGGGTTTGAGTCTGGGGATCTTCATGCTGCACTAGAGCGAGCAACTGTTAGAAAGAAGGATGTTTCATCTGAGAGCAGTTCAGAAGAGTTCAGTGAATCTGATGAGGAGGAAATTTCTGATTATGATTGCACTCGGAGTCGGAACAAAAGAAGCAAAGTACAGAAGGGGAAGAAACCAAAGAGATGCAAAACTGCGCAGACAAAAAAGAAGTCCAGTAAGATGGAGTTTGATGGATGGGGCTCAAAACCCCTTATTGAATTCCTGTCTTCAATTGGAAAGAGCACCGCTGATAAATTGTCGCAGCATGATGTTATCTCCATCATCAATGAGTACATTAAAGAAAACAAGTTGTTCGACCCAAAGAAAAAGAAGTTTGTGATATGTGATGCAAGATTATTGTCTGTTTTTAAGAAACAAAGAATAAACAAGAACAAGGTAAATGTGCTTCTTGAGCCTCATCTTGCTGAAAACCAAGATAGTTCAGAAGACAGTGAATCAGAAGAAACCGACTCCGATAGCGGCAATGTTGTACACATTTCTCGGAAAAATGCAAATAAACTTGATGTGGAGAATAATACCCAGATGAACGAGCTTAGAAAGGGCGCATCTAAGAGTGAATTTGCATCAATATCGGTTGAGAATATCCAGCTTGTATACTTGAACAAAGGGTTGCTGTATGAGTTACTTAAGAAACCTGAATCATTTGAAGAAAAAGTGCTAGGATCCTTTGTCCGAGTGAAATCAAATCGGTATGATTACCAGACAAGAAATTCTCATCAGCTCAAGCAAGTCAAAGGTCAGTCTTCACTTAAACCTTATATACGAATCTAGTTTTATATCACCTGCTTAGTAAGTTTATTGTAGTAATTAAGTGATGCTCTAAGAATTTTGCAAGTAACAGCAGTTTATCTTTTTGTCAAAATATAGCTTCCAAATCTTAATACTCAAATTGTATGGAAGACATGCTCTACTATCAGGTGCATATTGACCTGAGTGAAGCATCTCAGTCTTTCATGACAGATGACCAAAAAACAATTGTTTACTCTGTGACCATTGAACTTAGCTGTCCTATTCTATAATGAAGTTATGAAATCATGGCTGCTGGTAGGACATAATACAAGAAGTAATTATTAAAAAGCCATCTATTCTTCTCTGGAACTGACTCTCATACTTGGGCTTTAACACGTAACCAGGACATTAGATTCCTCACTATCATTTTTAAATGGTTTCATGAACCATATCCAGCAATAAATTTCAAAAGAATACTTATGTATGTACTTCTGATTTATTTGTACTCTCAGGTATAAAATCAGCTACAATTGGCGAATACAATGCAGACACTGTTCTTCTATTTTCAACTATGCCTAATGAAAGTCGGATAAAGGAGCTTGCAGATGGAAATGTGTCTGAGGTATGAAATTACTCTGGATAATTCATTTCTTAGCCCGAGTAATGACTTTATCAGAGACAATTCAGATGGTAGCAAATGACATGGTAACAAACAAGTTATTGCTTATTCAAGGAGCACTATGAGTTTACGCCAACTTAATACATGGTTTTTAGTTCTTTCAACTTCAAGTTGATGTGATGTCTATGAGATGTTGCTTTAATCATGTAATTGATATAGTATACCACTACCATATTTCAGGCTGAATGTGAGGAATTGAGACAAAAGGTGCTAACTGGTTTGGTTGAGAGACCTAGATTGGTGAGTTACTGCACTGGTGGGCACTACTTCTGTTTACTATTCAAGATTAAACTGCAATTCCGAATCCTTAAATATGAAGCATGTTTATGACGTGACTGAAAAAGAAGATGCTGGTATGGGATCATTATACAACAACAGGGTGTCCTTCAACAAGTGATTTACAGTTTACTATTAGTTCATTTTTGTTAACTGAGTTTTTCTGTGGCGTATATTTTTCTATGAATTTATAACATTGGTCCTCGTAAGCTTGGTAATTCAATGGAACCTCCACTGTAATTAAAACGATACAATAAATCCTATTATTTATTTACATTGATTGAATTTTCCAGTGGGACTTCTCCAGATTTATAACACTGGGCGCCCTTCTTTGCAGGTTGAGCTTCAAAGAAGGCAACAATTCTTCACCAGGACAAAATCACGCATGTATGTTTCTTTTCTTTTCTTTTTTTAATATATATTTATTTTGTGTTGCAATCTACCAGTAAAGTATTCATTCCCTGTGCAAGTTATATCAAAATCCCAATGCATGATCAGTCGTTTTTAACACGATGTACAACTTTCTAATACAGTGGATTCCGAAGGAACTGTCCAGGTTGAAAATTCTTGCTGATCAAGCTAATGAGAAAGGATGGAGAAGAGAATATCCTTACTGACCATAGTTGTGAGAATAGGTCATATTTTGTTACACTACTAGGATCCTCTGGAGAATTTAGTGTGTATCACATCAGTATTTTTTAGTCCATTTTTTAATATTCTTAAGTGAAGCCAAAGGATAAGATTTTCTAAGTTTAGGATTATAGAACAATACTATTTGCTAATCTGTTCGAGTTTGTGAAGCAGGGCTTCAGTATCTTCGCCACACACACAGACACGCACATAGACACACACAAAGGGATCAAAACTGGTGGAAATGTGGATGATACTGTAACTGCTAGTTGATTTTTTTTTTTTTTTTTAATTCTTTTAAGATCTTGTTGACTTGCGGTTTTGCATTGCAAGAATGAGATGCAACTCTCTTGTGGTCCGTCAGCATTAGCTTCTACTACTGGTTTGTACACTTAACTCTTATGTTTGCCACATTATATGAGTACTTGGAGAAGAGGGATAAGCTACAATCTTCGTCAGAACAGGCCAGGTTGCTGGACAGTATTCCTAAGGTGATACCTGACATGTCTGGTCTTCAATCGAATTCTGAATGTATAAACGACGACATGAAAAGTGAGGAAGACTCCCCAAGATCCATCCTTCAATCTAATTTGACCAGAGCCACTGATGTTTGGCAGAAACAAGGAACATCAGGTATGCTCAATGGTCAAAACTCCTTGATTATTTGATTGTGTGGGTTCTACATTGAATAGTTAGGCATAAAAATTGTGTTTGTTTTACTGTAAAGGATAACCACTATTGTCACTGCTTGTTGTTTTTCATGTTTGTGTGGATGTGTGGATATAAATTGGAAAGCAGTGAACTCTTGAGTTTGCTCATGATGCTTCGAAAATTTACAAGATCGGACTCATTACAATATTAATTTTTGTATTACGCCATGAGACTTGTGTAATCCTGCTATACGTAGTATACCCTGTTGGGTATAATGGGTAGAGTGGGCCTTCATATTGTATTATAACTTGCTGCTCCATCCACATTTTTGTTCTTTCTCGGGAAACATGTCTATCACTGCATTTGCATATTTGCTATAGTCGTTGAAACTTGAAACTGTCTACTTAGCAATATGATTTCAGTCTTTTGGGGGCATAGCTTGTTAAAGTAGAATTTGTCTCATGTCACATTATTTGATGTAGCAGCAGAACTTAATCAAACCCCTGCCGCTGATGGTCATATGCAAGATAGAAAATGCAGCAGCGTGCCTTTACAACTTCCCAATGAAAACGTGAGACTGGAACCTGATAATGATATGCAAAGCGTGCATGGAACGAGAAAGAACCACGAGCCTTCAGCTACTAATGTTATTGATTTGCTCAGTTGTGATGAAGATGTCAATGATAGCAATAGAAGCTCTGTTCGGATCTTTGATGATGTGGAGAGCTACATATGGCGTATCCTTGGTCCAGAGGGTGAGACAAACAAGTGCTCTTTGTCCGTGCTGAGACGTTGGAGCATGACCATCCCATACGCATCTAAATTCAAAGCATGGAGAGAAGATCAGAAGGAAGAAGATGCAATCTGGTTGTGTGAGGCCATTGATAAGGCATTCCCCAAGAAACAGTCAGAGACTTCTGCCCGAAGCTCAGTAAATTGATCATATTTATCTTATGTTTGAAGTGACAAGAAAAAGGATTCGGAATTAGACGGATTTGGGATGCAATTAACCCCATATGTGCTGTGCACTGTTTGCAGACTTCGACTCTTGCTTGAGTAGACAAGCTGAAGATATTCGTTTATGATTAATGCAGGACTAGCTTATTATGGTGCATGTGTTTGTTTATACTTTGTAAAGGCAAGTAGGTAACAAAATTTAACCTTTTGATCTGGATTCTCTTTTAAATTGCAAGAATGTTATTTTCCGTCCCCATTTTACTATTCGCAGGCCACATGTTTGACATATTACATAATATTCATAAGTTAGCAAAAATAGCAAAATGACCCTAATATTTTTATTTAACATAAAATTCCAAAATACTTGACCTTTGACTCAAAATATACTTTCCACATGTCTTTCGATGAAGATAGCTACGATTATGAATACTTGCAATATTGTGAGGTACGCATTTATTTTTCATTCATAATGTTTCAATTAGTAATTAAGAGATGTCAATAATTAAATTTATAAAGTTAAAAAATTAATTTAAAAAGGTAAAAAAAATGACGTTACGCCAAATATAGAGTTTGGCGTACGCCAAACACAAAATCTGGCGTAACGCCAGAGTTGTAGTTTGGCGTTACGCCAGATTTTAAGTTTGGAGTTAAGTTATTTTTTTCAGATTTTTTTAAAAAAAAAAAAATATGTCTTTATTAATGGGAAAAATATTTTTTTTTTAAAAATATATCTTTATTAATGGAAAATTTATATTTTTTTAAATATGTCTTTATTAATTAATGGGAAAATTATATTTTTTTAAATATCTCTTTAGTAATGGGAAATCTGGCGTAACGCCAAACTACAAGTCTGGCGTTAAGCCAGATCTTGTGTTTGGCGTAACGCAACTTTTTTACCTTTTTAAATTAATTTTTTAACTTTATAAATTCAATTATTGGTATCTCTTAATTACTAATTGAAACATTATGAATGAAAAATAAATGCGTACCTCACAATATTGCAAGTGTTCATAATCGTAGCGATCTTCATCGAAAGACATGAAAACTATGGAAAGTATATTTTAAGTAGTGATAGGTCAAATAGTTGTTTATATACTTGTCAAAGGTCAAGTATTTTGAAATTTTATGTTAAATAAAAATATTGGGGTCATTTTGCTATTTTTGCTAACTTATGAATATTATCCAATATGTCAAATATGTGGACTGTGAATAGTAAAATGGGGACGAAAAATAACATGCCCCACTGAGGATAGCTCTCAGTTCAAAATTCTTGTCAAATGATGAACTTTAAAGTTTTGCCATTGACAGAAATGGCATAAATATTAGACACAACAATCAGAAGGCATCTTACATTTGAGAATACAGCATATGATTCGTGCCATAACAAATGAACCCAATGAATATAGTTTCAGTTCATGATTCATGTCATGAGATATGACAAAATCTATTTCCTACATGTATTTGTGCGCCGAAATAGTGTAAGACTTGTGAAACTCGATGACCAGTGCTATATCAAAATTTGGGAATGGGAAGTTACTACGCAGTGTTCTAAAAGTTATTTACGTCAATAAGTGAGCATTGGAGTCTCAGCTGCACATTGCTTCAACTGCAAGTTTCTTTACCAAGCTGGGACAGAGTTGCATGTCAAAATTCTCTTTGCTTAGTTGCAACTCACAGCTGCTTTTGTGTAGGCAAACCTGCAGAATGGAATCAGTTTAAAGACTAAACTGTAAGAATAAGTTCAGGGAGTTCATAATAGTTTAATACTGCTTTAAAAGAACAAAGATCAAAATGAAATTCACCCAAAAAAAATAAAACAGAACCAAATCATGTTCATTAGTCAGTACCTTTTCAACTATGGAAACTGAACTAGGATCATGGCACTTGCCCCGAGCAAATGATCCACATGCCCCAACAGGATCCCCAAAACTGGCAAATTTGATGGCTGAAACTCGTTTGCCCATGGGGCATTTCAACCTAACACTCAAACTCGTATTGTTGCTGCTGTGCTCTCCTGTTGCACTTTTTGCCAGGTAGTCAAAAGAAGGATGATCTTCAGCAACATGTGCACAAACACTCGAAATTTTCCTTGCCGAGAATCTAATTTGAGTAGGATCTCCACCTTTTTCCTCAAAGATCACCAAAACGTTTTCAGTTGGCTTGAACCAAGACCTCGGAGTATGGTACCTAGTACAGTGAGAAACAAGACAGATTTTTGGTTACACGCAAGATCAATATTCTTATAGAGAGAGTGAGAAACATAACAGTGACTTTCAATATCTCAGGTTTGTCCAAAATAAAAAAGAACCAAAAGGCAAAAACTTGTTCTTCACTATGACATACTTCTAAGCAAATATAATTTTTAGGTCTAACTTCAAACAGCAAACAATCTACTATTTATTTATCAACCACTTTTCGCAGAAGACGCTTTAGAAATTAGAATGAATGCATATTTCTGGAAGAATGCCTAAAGAATACATCTTCTAATTCTAAAAGAAAACAACTGATTTAAGGTAATTTTGGATAATTCACAAGAATGGCAAAAAATATTTAGTGAAGGCATTATGATATCATATTACCATCTTTGCGTTGGTTCTCCACACCCATTGTTGCATTTGTCAGGCATAAATTTGCCTCTATAATCACACTTCTCGACACAGATTTCAGTTTTTGAGGCTTTTCTGGACCAGTATCTTCCGACCTCATGTCCATTCAACCAAACCAGCCCTTTGCCCATGTGAACCATATCAAGTCCAATGGGATCACTGCCAGGTGGAGAATCCACCACAGCCTGCACATAATGAATGCCACATCACATATACAATTGTAATTTGTAATGAAGAAATAAATCCCAACAGTAATGATTAAATTGTTGATCCATCAGATCTCTCTCTCTCTCTCTTACCCTGTACCATGTAAGGGGCTGTTGTTTTGGTGGTTCTGAAGTTGATACCCAGTTTACAGCGTTCAAATTATTTGGGTCATGTATCCTTAGGTGTTCTCCTTCAAGTCCAATCTGCAAGCAATAACAACTGAATGAGAAAGGTATAATTTCTATCTTCTTCTACAACTCCGACAGTCGAGAAATACAACTATATGCAACTTCTTATTCATGAACCAGCAGGGCATTTCAAGGATTTCAATAAGCACATTAGAATAGCTTGACCTTTATTCCTTGTGATCACATTCACCTTACGACCCCAGCACTTCCATGTCCGTTGTTTCTTGTGATATATATATATATATATATATATATATATATATATATATATATATATATATATATATATATATATATATATATATATATATATATCTGATTTTTGTTTTTAATTCTAGCAAAGTATTGTTGTAGAAAGGTCTTACTTAAGATATGAAAAAATCAACTACAAATTTCTCCTAAATAGATACCACGCTGGGGGGTGGGGGACTTTGATTCATGAAAGTTGACAAGCAGGTTAATGGGACATCCATTGGTGAATAACATTGTCAAGCAGTCTTGGTTAAGTCAAAACTACTGTTGACAAGAATCTCGGAGAGAAATTGTGGGAAATCGCAGAATTACACTTCTCTATATGAGAAGCTGTAACTTCTAGAGAAACAACAAAGGTTCATGACATAATAATGTGACAAAGTTGTACGTTGGCTAATGAGAAAGAAAAGACGGAAGGCAAGAAATAATTTTATCAACTTCATCGATGTATCAGGATAAGATGTCACTGGTATTTTTGGTGCATCTAGTTAATTTTTAACTCTATCTAGTTGATTTTCGCATTCTATATGTTTTATTGAAGCGATATTAAAAACGGAGAGAGAAAAATGGCCAAAGTGTGCATCTATAAGAAAGACACATAATGATCTAAAAGATCTGAAGACCAATAGCTAGTGAAAGGTATAAAGAACTGGACCTTATAGGTCCAGGTACTTCTGGACAAGTCTACTGTGGCATTCTTCATCCCTGTAATATTGACTCTCGTAGGACCTGCTCCGAACCACTCATAAAATGCTCCTGCATTCTAGAACTCAAACAGTGTTCGTTAGTGAGATGCATTACATAAATAATCTTAGTAACTAAAGCTCGAAATAATTGACATTATCCAGAAATCACTAACATGTTTACATTGACATTGCTCGTGATTTTGAAGGTCAGATGTTTGATCTAATAATCTGTGGAGTGAGGACCTCACGTTGCAAATTCATGTTGGTTTCTATTCTATTAGCAAAATTTTATGACCTACTCGCAATAGACTATATGATATTGCTATAGATAGATTGTAAACAGGTACCAATTTTTGTCTATGCATCTTATAGTTCTAGCAGAACTAATCACCCTCTGGTGAATTTACTATGATGGTTTTAGCTTGTCCTCATAATGGTGCATAAATGTATTGGCACCAGAACGGAATTATTATGCCATCTTATCTTAAAGGAATTTAAATTTTAAACGAGTGAACACCTAATCATTTGAACCAAATTGTGTTTTCGAAAACTTCATGAGTTGCTAACCTTCTGGCCCACTGTCATGCTTAACAACGCAATTTCATTCTTCCCCGCCTTGAGAGATATAGAAGTGCTCAAGTTGAAGCGAGGCACCGTACCATTCCCAGAAGCGCTGGCTGAAGAGAATCAAACAAAATGTAAAGAGAATAACAAAAATCAGACGTCTCATGATATCATAAGATTTGCAAAATGACAGCAATAAACATGTGATGAAGACATGGACAATAACCTTGAAGCTTCTGATTGATGAAGACATGCATTGCATGGCCCTCAGATTCAATGTTTAGCATTGGACCACTGCTTCCTTTCCGGAGCACCTCTTCAGTTTCATCGACAAATAAACTATCATAAAAAGAAGAATCAACGGCATCAGCTTTGAATGCTGTGCAAACTTACCTAGTTAACATCAATTGTATACTAGCACAATATTATTAAGAAATTAATACTTCAATTGAGCTCTCAGCATGACTTGCATAAAGTTCAGCCATATGACATGTTGGTAGTACAAAAGGAACCTTCGCATTTAATAAATATGACAAAAGGGAAATGATCATCTACTAGAGTTACATTGAGTCCCTAATAGAGAGCTGGATCATGAAGTTCTTGCTGCTAATGCTTTTTATCGAGCATTGTAGAGTTTTACAGATAGGCCTTTACGAAATATTAAGTCCATTTTCTATGTTAAATCTTCTTATTGTTATCTGTTTTCTGCACTCCCAACTGATTGCTTTGAGGGTAGAGACATTAGCATTAGTACAATTTAGCATATGAACAAAATTCATGGGGAGTAAACTAATCAAACTAATCATGGGAAGTACATATCTTTCAAAAAAAAATCATTTTCAATGTTTCTTACTTGATTACATTGAATAATCATCTTATCAAAACTAGGGAATCAAAACTGTGAAACGTGTCAGATTGTTAGGAAATCCTCAAATCCTAGTCACTGGCATGACATTGGACTTCCTACGTCATGTCTTATATTTATGTATAAACTTAAGGCAAAGAGATACAATTTCAACAAGATAAAATTTATAAGCAACACAAACGAATATATCCACAAGTAATAGCAGTGTGTTTAAATTACTCAGATTAAAACAAACCTTGTTGAATACCAGAGGTAGTCCGTAGTATCTTTTGTAGTATTGATGTGATCTACCAAGCCATTTTTAGTAAAATCACTAGTATTCCAAATTCCGGCTCTCTCTTCAAACACATACCACTGCAGACCTTTCAAGTCCTTAGAAGGTGATATAGCTGATGGATGCAAATCAGTCGGAATCATCTCAACCACAGAAGTCTGGGACCCAACCTTTCAAGTAAGAAGGAATAGGTACAATTAAGTAACTGCTCAAGATCATTATCTTGTTAAATATCTAAAGCCCGCCTGATTTCCAATGTGAGGTGAATTATCTTGCCTACTTGTACATATCTACTTGACTACCTCTATTTATTTACCAGTTGAGCATCTTGCAAAAAAGTGTAGTAGCATAAAATTTAAAGACTAAAAAGAGCCCTAAAATATTTCTGTTGTTTGGTATACGAATATTTTTCTCAGTCACCCAGGGTACACAAGATCCAAACTAGCTTTAAATTCGAAGACTGAGTTACCTTTGCTGTGTTGAATACTACATTTTTGCAATCCGGTAGAATACTGACAGACCATGCTGGGAGGTTATATGATGTATTGCGAAACACAACAATTTTGTCATTTTTATCATCCATGTTTGAAATGAAGGCAGCACATGATCCTGATGAGTTCTCATAGATATCAGCCTACAAAATGCAATCATCTAGTAAGTGTTGAGAACAGAAACAGATTATGGACAAGACAAGTTACCAAAGATAGGTATTGATTGCAAAAGGCCCACAACATAATAATTAAAATGTAAGGTACTAATAAGCTTGTAAAAGCATGCAAGTAAAAATAGTCTGGATGATGCAATGAGCCTAGGCTTTCTCACACATATGCTTTTGACAAAGTCTCTCAACCATTCATAATGACCAAAGGGTAGATCTCCAGACCTCGAGTTTGAATAAAAAAAGAGAGTACAATATCATTTTTAAGTAATCCCAAAGTTTCTTGAATCCTCGTGTAGTTAGAATAGGCAATGTGTTCATTATTCACAAAAGAAATTGTGAAGCCATTTTCAGGACTCCAGTTATACTACTACAAACATTGAAAAATTTAAAAGGTACAAAAAACAAAGTCAAAGCCTGAGGCCTAAAAAGGATAGTGCCAACCTCTTGTGAGGGTCCAAGCGACAGAGACGATGATTCTCCATTCAGCAAAGCATGCTCACATGCCTTTATAGATTTATGAAGGTCTTTAAGATGCCCCCACTTTGGAAATCTAGCCAGTCCTAGAAACAAGATATGTCATATCAGAGGTGAACTAAGGAACCTAGAGACAACATATGTTTTGATTGTTCCATTCAGTTATTTAAGTTAAGCATGCACTCACCATACTCATCGATTGGTGCATCATAGTCATAACTTGTTGTAATGAATGGTCCACCTGAAGTGCGCCCAAAGTTTGTCCCACCATGATACTGTAAAAAGAGAGAATGCTCAAATAGCAAAGAGAAGGGCACGATGCACCCGTGATAGAGTTCGAACTTCCAACTCTACCAAATGCTTGAATTCATGGTGAGGTGCGAAATCTAGTCATTTATAGTAGTTATCCGATAGCCCGCACCTTCAACAAAGTATAGTAGCTTTGAAGGAGAGGTATCTAGCGTATTACTGTTCAGAAACAATGAAGGAAAAGAAATAGCTTACCATATAATAATTTTGTAGACTTCCTCCTTTCTGAAAAAATCTAGCGACCGAAAATGCAACATCTTCAGGAGGTCTGTGAGGATCACTTGCTCCAAATGTCTTAAACCTGAAAAAGTATTAGGTCGTAATGTTATACAACAGACGATCTAATTGATTCAATGTTACATTGTCCTTTTGTGATGAGCGTTTACTAGCTATGTCAAATATTCTGCCATATCACAAAATGAAAATTAAAGCAAAATCACAAAACACCAAGTAATACAACCAGCAGCTGCTGCTCCCCTGTCCCAACTCCATAAACATTTTAAAGTAAAACGATGTCTAGAATTTTATGATTGGAAATCTTATATATAGTTAGTTCATACGTGATTTTTGAGTCCCAGGTCCTGCCAAATATTCAAAAATATTTCATGGTATTCAGATGCTAAAAGGAAATGAAAAGCGGATCATGGTAATCCTTCTTCTCCATGGTGAGGTTCTTGCATTTTGTTTGGCATGGCTACGCTACCATTAGCATGTAGTAAGACAATTATCGACATAAATCAATAAGAACATGAAAGCAGTTTCTTTAGAGAACAGTAACAGTCCAGATGAATAGTACATACCATCCAGGCCAGTTTTCAGTCCAAAATTTAGGCTTGTGAGGAGAGCTAGGTTTGTAGCTATCGCAGTAAAATGAATTGCACGTATCAATCTGAAAGAAAAATCACCGTCAGCTAATCCCACATTTGATATGAACAGCATGCATCAAATTTAAAACTTAACAGACAAAATCAATTTTGGTTGTCTCTGAAGTCATGAAGTTATATTTTTTTAAAGGAGGAAAATACAGAACGTGAATGAGGATAATTATAATAGCCAGATTTTCTTCTTTTCTTATGTGCTTACCACATAATCTGGAGTATCAAATTGCTCGCACATAATCCAAGGTACACCTGTATCTTGAGCAACAGCCATGTTAGCTGCCCATTGTGCGTACCTTTTTCCTCCATCTCCATAAGCTGTTTCATAGAATCCATATTCATTTTCCACCTGCATTTAAACATGAAAACTGGGTACAATGGCTACCATGTATAGGACCCAACAGTTATAATGTGATTTATATAGTGTTTAACACGTGTATCCAATATCCATGTGAATGAATACTGATAGAAACAATTTGCTTCTCAAAGTGCTAGGTTGCAGCACTGCATGACCATAGTACTGACTTATGTAAAATACAATCACGGACTGGTTCTGAAGCTGTACTAAAGTAATGAGAAGCATTATTGGGTCATAATCATGTGGAGACAGAATAATAAAGTTGCGGCTAAAGTTCTTTTTCTGCTGCATTCCATGTTTAGACTTAGATCTTGTTCTGCAGTAGTACTTCCAAGTTACAATACCACAAACTAATATTACCATCTTAACTGGCTACATTTTAGTAAGAGGCTAACGTCACTGCTTAAAAACTAATAACCCTATATATGTTTCTTGAGGACGTATCATTTATTTCATTAAATCAATTTGGTATCTGATTTTGAACCTGATTCAGAAAGAGAAATGCTTAACTTGTAAGTGATTGTGAAATCTGTTAAAGAACTGAACAAATCAAAACATTTTTTTATCTGACTTTGGAGCTGACTGAGATAAAATGCTTATTTGTAGGTTATCATTTTAAGTGATTGTGAAATCTGCTAAAAAGCACCAACATCTGTGTTCTAAGTACATGCCTGTGCCAAGATGATAGGACCCCCCTGGGGTGCGAAAAGTTTCTCTTCCTTCATCATGTTCACAATGTATGTCATGAACTTCTTCATGTAGTGCTGAAATTCAAGGCACCAACAGCAGTCAGGATGAAAGTTGTGAAAGATTGAAGAAAGCAACTTTTCAAAGCATGAGATAATTACTAATCAAGGTCATGAATGAGCACAAACCTTGAAAGGTTCATTATCTGTTCGAAAGACAGTTCCTTCAACATAATGTAACCAAACAGGTACCCCGCTGTATCAAGAGTTCATCTATTAGATCTCTAACAGGAATACATGAGTAAACCAATATATATTGAATGAAATAGATGAATTAGCATAATTTTTCCGCAAAACCTTCCAAATGTAGATAGATGATAAAAAGAAAGATAAACAGTTCTATTAAAAAAAATTCTGCCTGGAAAAAGAGGCAGACAGTGAATAGATTGAAAGTAGAACAGCAGAGCTGACTTGAAACAACGAGTTAAGTCATCCAAAAGTTACAAGTCCACAGCAATGGCTAACTTACCCAAAGTTCCACTCCGCTGCCACGAATGGTCCAATTCGTAGAATCAGATACAGGCCAGACTGCTGGACAATCTTGCAGAATTTGACCAAATCATACCTTCCTCCAAAGTAGTACTACACAGAGAAAATAAAACTTACTATAATTTTTCAGTAGCAAATACATATTTTAGCAAATGAATACTGCAAAACTACTAATCAGAACTGACAGTCATTTCACATACATTATCTGGGGCGAGTTCATGACCATTCCAGAAGACATAAGTCTCTATAGCATCCACTCCTCCTTCTTTGGCTAATTGCACAAGACCCGGCCACATCTATTCAGAATAAACATCCCGTGAGAAGGATAACCAGGCATCCATAACACATTAATAGAATTACCAAACACTGCACTCAACAAAGTATTGCAAATTGATAATAAAAGCAACGTTGAACAACAATTTATTCACCAAGATATATCAACTTACACCTGGCATATTTCAACATAAGCGAATATTTTATCTATCTATCTATCAATCTATACATTACTATGATGATTTGAATATGATTGTGAATCCTCATGCGTACACATCGGAGGAGCAGTCATACAAGAGACAAAGTATAGACCAGTGGAAAGTAAAGTAACAAATATACCTTCACCGAAAGAAACGTCGAATGCGAAAGTAACAAACAGCAACACTTAATGAAATAGTACTATAAAATGCTAATAGAACTACATTTAGTTCACAGGCACATTTCAACGTATTCCTGGCGAAAACATAACATTATTAATCAACATTTCACTATTGTCTCGGAACATGACTGAGTATTTTCAAACACAAATCGAAGAGCTAATCCTACAAACAAATCGGAACTCAGAGAAGTACATTAAGTTTGCACAAGCGAAATACTGCCAAAACTACCATGTACCGACACATATTTCCATAATACAAGTTCACATATAATATAATGAAACTACTAATCGACCATACGTTCAAATCGGCAGAGTTAACAACACTGCCCTAGAGAAATGGTGCGAAAATGCTGATTCAAACAGAATTCGATCTACAATTTGTTAAGCGAGGCATTTAAACATACACCTGGTGATTATCGAAACAGCTATAAACAAAACCGAAGCACATTATCCGAAATTGAAATTTCGAGCACTTGTTACGAAATCGAGAGAGAGAGATAGGAGAGACGTACAGCGGGGACGCTGCGAGGATAGTGGATGGCGGCGGAGATGATGAGCTTCCGTTGGCCGTCGATGATAAGAGAGCGGTTGTCGTATGTGACATTGTAGCCGGATGCTGAAGGAAGTGATGTAGAGAGCAGTAGGAAAAGTGCTGTGATTAGAAGTAAGGGGAAGAGTAAGAGAGAAGAAGAAGAAGAAGCCATGGATAGTGAGCTTCTCGCTTGCTTGCTGTTTCTCCTTTCATTTTTTCTTCTCCTCCTCTATATTTATGGCATTACTGTGAACTGCGATTAGAGCAATATTTTCACATTTCACTGTCTTTTTGTCTTTGTGTTTGGTTTTGCTTAATGATACTAATAATTATAGTAATTATTTATTATTAATTTGAAAAAGGTGCAATTAGCGGGTACTGTTTGACTGTTGAGTGTTGAGCTTTACCCACCGCCACTTTAGATGGTCTTTTCTTGGTGTTAATCTATTCTGCTATATTGCAAGTGTCTCAGAATGATCCGTGAGGCAGGTAAATAACTAAATAATCACCTAATCATTGACAAATTCGGGACACTTAACTACCAAGAAATTATAGGATTAGGTTGGGGGCAAAAACTTTAAGATGATAAAGCTTTTACGGTGATTTGGGGCAAGATCCCATCGAGAAAAAATTATGAACCTACATAGAGCATTCTTTTTTAGTATTACTCCATTTTGGTAGTATTACTCCATCTATCCGATCAAATCAAATGTTTCCATTTGTTTTGTTAATCATGTTTTGGTCGTAAATTATATTTAAATCACATCGAATAAAATTTTTTAAAAAGTTATAATAAAATACTTCAATATTTGTACTATTTTAATATAAATCTTTTAATTTTTTTCTCCCATATGATTTATGAGTAAGTTGCAATCGAGAAACGTACAGTTAACAAAATGAAATGGGAAGCTTTGACCTGGAGGAATAGATTATAAATTTCTTCTATATAAACTACATCTATCGATTTATTTGTACTCATCTCTACGTAGTATACTAGTAGTATTATTTTTTCGCCCATCTCCACAATTTATTTATTTTACATTTATTATCATTGTAGGAAAAAAGAAGATTTAGAGAAAACGGAGAGTACTAATAGCCCAGAGAGCTAGACTATACGAAAGTTGTTACTTAGAATATAAGTTTAGATGAAATTCCTAATTATGAAACCAACTACATTTAGGATTTTGGAACTTCATGTTAAAGCTTCATGTACAAACTAATACAATATTGTTTGCAACTTATCCGTTACCTTATAAATTTATTTCATTTTATTTGTTCATTTAATTATAATAATTATGTTTAATGAATACAAAATCAAATGATGTAACTCTAAGATGGATGAATATTCTTAAATATATAAAACATAAACGTTCTTTGTTCTTTATACGTTCTTATTTTTTCCTTTTTTTAATTTTATCATTTTCACCTATCCATTTCATTTCGGTTTCGTCTTTCAACTAACTTATCACACTTTAAACAAACATAATATACAGTTAATCTAATTGACATGCATTTAATTTCTGTTGAAGAACAGAAGTATTTGGGTCCAAACTATTTTTTAATGAGTGTCTGAGCAAAATATTGACCAATGTTGAAGGATGCCCCAATCTGACACCGACCCTGCATTAGATGCATGGAGATCGCAGGTACAGTACCAAAAACCGTGTGATATCATTAAATATATCCCAAGAATCAACTTATTAATACAGACCAAGCTGAGCTGTTAACATGCATGCAACCTCATTTGTGATCTGAAGTTCTGAACCAGGTTAATTTCCATGTGTATGTGTAGAAATAACACAAAACACCTCATATGGTGTTGTGTTTTTTTATCATATTCATTCATATAGAGTAGGGGTCACTCGAATTGTGAATGTGAAGGGGACGATTGCTCTTTTCGTCATCCCTATCCCGGTCCCTGCTAACTTTCAATATAAGAAGGTTAATTTAAAGCTAAGAAACGATCGAGCAATAGTATTGATCACAACTGGTCCTTCCCACGTGCACTAGATTTGAATCACCCAAAGAATTTTTTTTTATTTTTAAATCCTAATATAAGTTCCTATTTTTCATGTTAGATTTAGAGAAGATAAGATAGCGCCACTCTTATATGTATTTTGACAATGTTTTATTCTCAGTTATTTTCGTTTACAGAAAATTACATAAAAGAACCACTTGAGGGCACCTAATTGCCAAAATAACCACTTTAAATAACTACTTACAAAAAAAAGTCATTCTATTTTTGGTGCCCTACAATCCAATAACCTCTTACAAAAAAAAGGTCATTCTATTTTTTGGTGCCTTAAAAGCTAATCAATTTGGATCTCAATTTATTGCTGGACATCTATGTTCTCACTAAAGTGGATTCTGATGGTGTTTTTGACATCCATTAGTCTAAATTAATTACTAGCTAATTATATTTAACTAATTTTTTGCTAACTAATTAATATTTATACACAGAAACTAATGAAACTGGCATTTAATTTTTGTTGTTGAAACTAATGAAACTTTCATCTTTGTTGTTGAATCTAATGAAACTAACATTTTTTTTTGTTCGCTTGTGATGCTAAAACAAATGAATTTAGCATTCGTGTTGCTGAAACTAGCATTTTTGTGGCTCAAACTAACACTTATGATGCTTAAACTAGCACTTATGATGCATAAACTAATGAAGCTAGCATTTAGTTGTTGAAACTAGCATTTGTGTTGTTGAAACTAATGATACTAGCATTTGTGTTGCTGAAACTAGCATTTTTGTTGCTGAAACTAGCAATTATGATGCTGAAACTAATAAAAATAACATTTTTGTTGTTGAAACTAATGAAATTAACATTTTATGATATTGAAACTAGCATTAATAGTTAGTTTCAACTAGTTTCGGCCAGTTTATGAAACTAATTTTTATTTGAAACTAGTTTTTTTGTCTGAAATTAGCTTCTGAAATTAGCTTTTATGTGTTGAAACTAATATGAAACTATGTTTTTCAGTTAAAATAATGATTATATTTTTTAATTATAGTTTCCATATTTTTTTAATTTATTTAGTTTAGTATAAATAATTTTTAGAGTTAATTTAATCATTTTATAAAATTAACAACTAGTTTTAAAGGTTAATTTCAGGAAAAATATAAAATTAACAGTTAGTTTCAAATTGTTTCAGTCATTTTTAGCTAGTTTCAACCATTTTTAGCTAGATTCAACCATTTTTAGCTAGTTTCACTGGCTGACACTAGCTTTCGGATGTCAAATTTGCTATTAAATCCAGTTGAGCGAGATTTTGAGGTCCATTTCTGTAGGCGGGTTTCAAAAATCTTCATTAAATTCAGTTTAGCGAGTTTTTGAGGTCCATTTTAGCTAGTTTTAGCTAGTTTCAGTGGCTGAAACTAGCTTCCGGATGTCAAATTTGTTATTAAATCCAATTGAACGAGATTTTGAGGTCCGGAAGCTTAGTAAGTAACGAGCATTTGGTAACTAATGTTTTAAAGTGGCTTTATTTGCAATTAGTTGTTGTTTTTTTTGGAACAAAGATAAATTTATTCCAGTATAACCAATTCAAGTACAACCGCTCAATACTAAAGCAAACAGACAAACAAAAGTTCTAAACTACACACAAAACAAACCTACTGTATCACTGGCAAAAGAGGCAATTACAGAATAAGGAAAGTTTGGGATCCATAGAGCATCTGCCCACAACTCTCCTAACAGTATTCCGTAATAGAAGATTGCAGTCCATGCTTTTTCCTTGAAAGATACGCATGTTCCTCTCGATCCAGATAGTATAAATCAATTATGTCACAAGAACCTTAAAAACTCGACTCCTACCTTTAACCTGTATGCACACTTTCTGTACCGTTTCCGCCCAGCTACATACCGGATACTGCAGTCCCAACCAACTCAACAGTGTACTCCAAATTTTAGAAGTGAAGCTGCAGTTGAAAAAAAGATGATCGTGGTTTTCAACAGCAACATTATAGAATACGCACAATAGATCAACAGGGACATTGAATCTGGCTAGCCTCTCTTTCACAGCTAATCTACCCCAAAGAGCATCAAAGTACAAAAAGTAGCCATGGGTGCACTCTTATTATTGAGTACCATTTCCTTCCAGCTGACAGGCGCTATTCCCGACCGCAAAACAAAATACACCACCTGTTTTTTAAATAAGTCTGCATCCATTACCTCACTCCAATGTCCAGAATGATACAACCAGTTCTTGCACTTCATTAACTTCTTAAACAGAAATGAAGACTGTACTGGAGCCTCCATTTGTTTTAACTCTTGATTCTTCACATAGAATTCATTGAGTCATTTCACCCAGAGCTTCTCTTTTTTGTTTTGAACAGCCCACAGTAGCTTTATATAGGAGAGTTTATTCCAACTGGGTAGATGAATCAGCCCCAAACCCCCCTCTTTTTTAGGCCTACAAATTGAGTCCCAAAAAATAAGAGATTTTCTGCTATCACCCACAATTCCTGTCCAAAGAAACCTCCTACATATGGCCTCAACTGCCTTCATCACTCTCTTGGGAAATAAAGATTTGGCACCAATAGTTTTGGACTGAATATAAGACACTTTGAATTAATTGAAGCCATCCCCCATAACTAAGTAACTTCGACGTCCAATGATTTATCTTACCCGTCATCTTCTCCAACAGTGGTTGGTATTGCGCATGCAATGGACATTCTTTTAGAAGTAAGAGGGATACCAAGATATCTAAAAGGCAGCTGGCCCTCTTGCAGTTGACTGTACCGCAATATATCCAGTTTGACCTCCTTCTTGACCCCTGCAAAATAAACTTCGCTTTTCCTCCGATTAGCAATCAAACCTGAAGTCTTACTAAACAATTCAAACTTCTCCAACAATGCAGTAAATGACTTAAGATTTCCTTTGCAAAAGAAAAGTAAGTCATCCGCAAAGATTAAGTGCGTTATCCCAAGTCTACTACAATTTGGATGGAACCGAAAAGCTGAATCAATATGCAATGGCTTCATCAATGTGGATAAATATTCCATGCATAACACAAAGAGATACGGGGAAATAGGGTCACCTTGGCGTATCCCTTTACCTCCCATAAACGACTCAGTAAGCTCTCCATTTATATTAATCTGATAGGAGACAGTGGTGAGGCCAACCATTATCCAATCAACAAACTGAGAGGGGAAACCAAATAAGCGCAACAATTGATCAATAAAAGCCCAGTGAACAGAATCATAGGCCTTTTGGAGATCCATTTTCACCATGCAACAAGCAGAAATATTCCTTCTCGCATATTAGTTGTTGTTTTTGATTTATATGTGTATTTTTCCCTTTCGTTTAAAGATTTATTTTTCAGGTTCTGTTCAGTTCATATTCATTCAAATCTGTTCAATTCAGTTAATACTTAATACTGGTTTAGTTATACTTATTTTTTCTATTTTAAGTAAGTTCAGTTTGTTTTTTATACTACAAGTAAATTTAGTTCGTTAAATTCCGTATCATTTAGTTCGATCATTTCAAATCTGTTATATTTTGTTTAGTTCAATTTTGTTCAGTTCAATTCAAACTAACTACGTAGTGAACATGGTCTTGATTTTTTTATTCTTTTTTTCTTAATAAATCTCTCTTCTTTCACCAACTTTGAAGCAAATCACTTGATATCATCAATAATCAAATTACTCTTCATCAGATCAGATGCTCTTGGTATTGCCTTCGATACAAAACTCAAGACAAGCTAGGTTCCTGCATGATTAATTACCACATGATGAACTGATTAGAATCTTCTCCCACAAACCGAGATCATCACTTATTTGGGAGTACATTTATTAAGAATCAAGTTACAGAGATGAGTGTTAAATATGAGAAATAGTAAACTCAATTATTAGGGTGTTACTGATTTCATTATGTTTCAGAACTTATTTGAAATCAACTTATTTTATTTGTAGTGTAAAAATAATTAAGCAAAGAGTCTAAGAGCATTCATAACAGGCAACAGCTCCCCTAAAATGAATTTTTTTCTTAAATATTGATAAAAATTCAAAATATATGTTAAAAGCTTAACAAATTAAATTCCCTAAAACTTGTATGAACCACCTAAAAATATAGAGAAAACTATTCACATGCGTAAACTTGTGCATGCCAAAAGCTTTGTTAGTGTATTAATCATTAAGTTATATACTATATTTAGAATATGTGGTTATTAAAATTATTATTTATATTTATATTAAATCACTAAAAAGGAATTTGATTTTAGTGAATTGTTAAATACGTAATTAAAATATTATAGGGAACAAGTTTAAAACGATTTAGAGAAAATTTTATAGAGAATCTGTTGTGAATGCTCTAAGATCTCTAAGGTATTCCGTCTTGGCTAAATTAATTACAAAGCATCCAGCAACATCTTTCCAACAAAAATCATTTCGTTACAAGTTGTAACAAATCACCAACTAAATTGATTTCAACGAATTACCAACTAATTCGTAAAAATTACAGCAACGAAATAACACGGTATTGTAACGAAGAAATCAATTTTTCTCACAACAAAATTCCCGTTGGAATTGTAACTCGAAGTAGTTTTTATTTTTTATTTTTCATTTTTATTTTTAACAGCCAAATATATTCAATTTTGAACAAAATATACAGTGTGTGAAAAGTGCAACAGGATTGCACTCTGCTTACAAACAAACCTACACCTCCACCCCAATGTACGCGGTTTTGTAAAATACTAGTGGATGTGATAAGATTGCGTTCCATTTGGAGAAAGAGATACCTAATCTGACTTTAATGCTTTAGTAAAATCTTAGTATTTCATTAAACATGATTTGCAAGTTGCACATCGCACTTGTACGGCAACTATTTTTTTTCTTTTTTCAAAATCAACTGAATATCTGTGTCACGATCGTAACGGTGGGTATAGGAGATGGTACGCAGTTTGGTACAGTAAACCCGGAACAAACAGATGACATGCAAGTTGGACTGTATCTTCTACCAACGATTCTGCAGCTTACGAAGCAACTAATATGCCAAAATTTGTTCCTCCTCCAGACCGGAACTACTGGAACGTCAATCCACCTTAAGAAATAATGTAGCAAGATGCAAAGGTACTTGGTTGATACGAGTTTCAAATTTCTTATTTGCATCTTGAAGCACTTCATTGTAACTCTCCATTGATTTCTGAAATGTTCTCTTTGCAGACCAATGCACCATAGGTAAATCCCATTGCATAATGACATCACCGCACAACATGGGCTTGACAGTCCCTTGCTACAAGCCTACAACTCCAACACCAGCGAAAGGATAGGTCTTGTTTATTGAACCGTCAAAATTAAGCTTAAAAAACGAACCTGAGGGGGGATTCCAAACAGCAGCTGCAGCTTCAGGGGGACACAGTCGAGAGAACTGCTAATGTACCTTGCCACAAACAAGTTAGACTCCAGCGGATTGAAACATGTACTTTTATGTACCAATTTATTACTGTAGATCTGACCAGATGCTCCAGCATGACTACGAGCACATGAATATTTCAAAGGCTTCTTGTGGCAGTGTCTGGTAAGGTAATAAGTATACACTGACAAAACTCAACGATCAAATTTCACAAACCAGGGCCAAATCCAAAACTAGTGCATTAATTTAACTAGGGCAAGAAATCGAAGGATAACAAAACTAACACTACCAGCAACCACTCCAAAACCACAAAACAAAGACTTGACGCCATCAACCACATTCAATCTCGATCCAATCAGCTACTACTATCCCAGCTAACCAAATCATCAATCTCGATCCAATCAGCTACTACTATCCCAGCTAACCAAATCATCAATCTCGATCCAATCAGCTACTACTATCCCAGCCAACCAAATCATGGACCAAAACCCCACACTTCCCGTTACCAAAACAAAACTATTCCTTATGCGCGTTTGAGCGCCGAAAAATTGTAAGCATTGTGAAAGTATTATATTATACTAAATAATAAGTACTATATCAGTGAAGGTCAGTGCCAGTGCTATATCAAAATTTGGGAATGGGAAGTTACTATGCAGTGTTCTAAAAAATATGTACGTTAATAAATGAGCATTGGAGTCTCAGCTGCACATTGCTTCAACTGCAAGTTTCTTTACCAAGCTGGGGCAGAGTTGCATGTAAAAGTTTTCTTTGCTTAGTTGCAACTCACAGCTGCTTTTGTGTAGGCAAACGGCAAACCTGCAGAATGACATCAGGTTAATGACTAAACTGCAAAATGGAAATCATTTCAAGAAGCCAAATCAAGCTGAGACAGCAAAGGCATCCCCCTGGGGGGGCCCTGACAGGGAACCCACAAATCCTGAAAGTTCAAAAAATATCATATACCCTGATTACCACTTCAGAGAGAGTAATCCGATATATATTTAGAAGTTCAGGGCGAGTTCATAATAGTGCTTTAAAAGAACAAAGATCCAATGAAATTCACCCAAAAGATAAAACTGAACCAAATCATGTTCATTAGTTGGTACCTTTGAACTATAGAAACTGAACTAGAATCATGGCACTTGCCCAGGGCAAATGATCCACACGCCCCAACAGAATCCCCAAAACCGGCAAATTTGATGGCTGAAACTCGTTCGCCCATGGGGCGTTTCAACCTAACACTCAAACTCGTCGTGTTGCTGCTGTGCTCTCCTGTTGCACTTTTTGCCAGGTAGTCAAAAGAAGGATGATCTTCAGCGACATGTGCACAAACACTCGAAATTTTCCTTGCCGAGAATCTAATTTGAGTAGGATCTCCACCTTATTCCTCAAAGATCACCTAAACGTTTTCAGTTGGCTTGAACCAAGATTTCGGAGTATGGTACCTAGTACAGTGAGAAACAAGACAGCTTTTGGTAACATGCGAGATCAATATTCTTAAAGAGAGACTGAGCAACATAACTGTGACTCTCAATATCTGAGCTTTGTCCAAAATAAAAAGAACAAAAAGGCAAAAACTTGTTGTTCACTATGACAAAAAGAGACTTACTAAGAAAATAATTTTTAGGTCCAACTTCAGACAGCAAACAATCTTCTATTTATTTCTAAACCACTTTTCACAGAAGACGATTCAGAAATTAGAATGAATGCATATTTCTGGAAGAATGCATAAGAGTACATCTCCAAATTCTAAAAGAAAACAACTGATTTAAGTTAAGTTTGGAGGTTTCTATATAAAACGCATAGTCACAAGAATGGCAAAAAAAAAAAAAAAAAAAAAAGAATATTGTATTGAATGCATTATGATATCATATTATTACCATCTTTGTGTTGGTTCTCCACACCCAGTTGTTGCATTTGTCAGGCATAAATTTGCCTCTATAAATTTATATGATGTGTTGTGAAACACAACAATTTTGTCATTCTTATCATCCATGTTTGAAATGAAGGCAGCACACAATCCTGATATGTTCTCATAGATATCAGCCTACAAAATGCAATCATCTAGTAAGTGTTGAAGAACAAATTACGGACAACACAAGTTACCAAAGATAGGTATCGATTGCAAAGGGCCCACAATATAAAAATTAAAATGTAAGGCACTAATAAGCTTGTAAAAGCATGCAAGTAAAATAGTCTGAATGATGCAATGAGCCTAGGCTTTCTCACACAATATGCTTTTGACAAAGTCTCTCAACCATTCATAGTGACCAAAGGGCAGATCCCCAGATCTCGATCTTGAATTAAAAAAAAAAGAGCTCAATATCTTTTTTAAGTAGTTAGAATAGGCAATGTGTTCATTATTCACAAAAAATAGATCGGGGAGCCATTTTCAGGACTCCAGTTATACTACTACGAACATTGAAACAGAAAATAACAAGGTACAGAAAACTAAGTCAAAGTCTGAGGCCTAAATAGAATAGTGCTAACCTCTTGTGAGGCTCCAAGCGGCAGAGAGGATGCTTCTCCATTCAGCAAAGCATACTCACATGCCTTTATAGATTTATGAAGGTCTTTAAGATGCCCCCACTTTGGAAATCTAGCCATTCCTAGAAACAAGATATGTCATATCAGAGGTGAACTAAGAAACCTAGAGACAACATATGTTTTGATTGTTCCATTCAGTTATTTAAGTTAAGCATGCACTCACCATACTCATCAATTGGTGCATCATAGATAACTTGTTGGAATGAATGGTCCACTTGAAGTGCGCCCAAAGTTTGTCCCACCATGATACTGTAAAAAAAAAAAGAGAATGCTCAAATAGCAAAGAGAAGGGCGTGATGCACCCTTGATAGAGTTCCAACTTCCAACTCTACCAACTACCAAAAGCTTGAATTGATGGTGAGGTGCAAAATCTAGTCATTTATAGAAATTATCCAATAACCCGAACCTTCAACAAAGTATAGTAGCTTTGAAGGAAAGGTATCTGCGTATTACTGTTCAGAAACAATGAAGGAAAAGAAATAGCTTACCATGTAATAATAATTTTGTAGGCCTCCTCCTTTCTGAAAAAATCTAGCGACCAAAAATGCAATATCTTCAGGAGGTCTGTGAGGATAACTTGCTCCAAATGTCTTAAACCTGAAAAAGTATTAGGCCGTAATGTGATACAACAGACGATCTTATTGGTTCCCCATTTGCACTGATAGAGTAGAATCCTGAATTATGAGGGAAACAACCATCAATTACCACCAGTTACTGAATAAACCGGGTAAAATCCATGCCTCACATTAAAGAGAATCAGAGCTTATCCATCCACCCAACCAATTCATAAACAGAATAATACATACATTCTGTCGCACAATAATTTCACCTTCAATAAATCAACCCGGATCAAACCCATATTTGATCATCAACGAATAAATTTCATGCATGGAACTGGAACCAAAGGAATGAAGCATAACAGAACAAATTTTTCCATCAATGGCTACACCTGATGCTAGCATCATCCGGATATATAACTTCGCATCATTTATCAAAGATCTTTTGCACAATCTATTGATTATTGCAGAATAATCTCTTATGGAAATTTCAAACCCAGAATTAGCCAATTTACTGAAAATAAGCATGGCCTTGTCGACATCTCCCTTTACACAATGTGCTTTTATGAGAGTCATGTAGGAAACTTTCGACAATTCAATATTTTTGTGTAGCAGATAAGAAAACATTGCATCAGCAACTATAAGGTCTCCATAGACACACAAACCATTAATAAGAATGTCAGTTGTAACATAGTTCGGCTGAATCTTGTGCACCACCATCTCTTTATAAAGCTGAAATGCTCTTCTGAAGTCACGAGTTTTACAACAATGCTGGATCAGAGCATTATAACAACTCTGGTCTGGAGAAATACCCTTAGACTTCATGTGCTTGAGAAGCTGCACAGACTCTTCTAGCTTGCCCTGCCTGAAGTACATTTTCATATAGGCTGTATAAGTTATATGATTAGGCTCAATCCCACATTTTTCCATCACACGAAACAGTTCGGATACAGTCCTTTCATCTCCCACATCACTATATGCATCCACGAGAGTAGTATATGTAACAACTGTGGGCAGTAGATCATGTATCCAAATTCTCCTCAAGCACATCATAGCATCCCTTAATTTTCCGGTTTTACAGAACCCATATATCAAGGAATTTAATGTTACCATGGTAGGGGCAATCCCTTTCTTCAATATTTCTTCATACAACTGTTCAGCCTCTTTAATATTGCCAAGTTTAGCATATTTGTCAATTAAAATGTTATACAAGAAAATATCTCCTACCGACTGCTCATTCGTCAATGCACTCAAATAACTTTTTGCATCAGAAACTGCTCCTACCTCACAGAGGCCTAATAAAAAGATCTGTGTGGAAACCATAGCGGAATAATTCTCTTCTTGCACATCTCCTTGTAAAGTTGGGCAGCACTTTCTACTTCCCCAAGGTTGCAGAGTCCATCAATGATGATAGAGTACATAGCATGATCTGGTTTTAAACCAACACTTTCTATCATACAAAGAAATCTCAATGCATCCTCCGTACGACCAATCATACACAATCTCCGGAATAGAGCACGGCATGAGACAGCATTCAACTGAAGACCCTTAGATAGCATCTCATTTAGTAACCTAAAACCCTCCTCCACATCTCCTGTTTGGCAGTGCAAACAAATAAGTATAGTGTAGGTCAAGTGATAAGGGGCAGAAACTTGATGCAGAATTTCCTTAGAGATTTCCCGTGCTTCATCCGTTTTGACAAGTAAACGAAATCCTTTGGCCAGAATATTATAGGTCACTTGATCAGGCTCCAGCCCATGTCTCTCCATTTCCTTTGTGCAATGTAAAGCTTCTTCTACATAACCAGCAGAACATAGCTCATGAATGAGAATGTTGTAAGTATAGGCACCAGGACGTAACCCACACTTAAACATCATACAAAAGAAAGATTGCTGAATCTCTACAAAACCAATTCGAGAGAATCCGGACATCAAAGTATTAAAGCCAACAGTGCAGAGCTGTTCTTTCTCTTTAACCTCACACAGAAATGCAATCGCTTTATGAAACAATAACTGTTTGCATAGACCATCTAGAAGAATTGAATTTGTGAACTCATTAGGACGAGTGCCACTGGCTATCATATGATCAATAACATCCAAGATATAATCAGTATGCCGCATGCTGTACAACAAAGTGTTGTAGGTCACAACCGATGGCCGAATGCACAATTCCTTCATCTTATCAATGACAAAAAGAGCATCATGGCTCATATCCAATCTTGCATAAACAAACGCCAACATGTCCCACAAGAAATGGTTTGAAATGCCGTCACTGAAGCACTCAAGAAGCATATCACAAATTGAAGGTGCTGAACCCGAGCCTGATAGAAATCATACGAATACTATAAACATAAAATTAGAGACATAAAAATGAAACTAGAACTATCATACAAGTAGGAACAAGATAATGTAAAAACTATTGATTGATATTGAAACATGATGAACTTAAAGTTACTCCGGATTGACTACGAATAGTATATGCAGATAAGTTGCTGAACAAATAGGAACTTAAATGTACCAACAATTGTTGCCAATAACATATTGACTTTGCAAATTACTTCTAATACTTCATTTTTATGTCATAATATAATTTTTTATTATATTTTTGATAGTGTAATTTAAGAGTAATTTACGGTCAAATTTCGAACGAACAATCAATGTACAGTACCTTCTGGTTGAAGAACGTCCTGCAAATGGCACCGGAGGGCTCGCGGCCTCTTTTTGTCAGCCAATACAAGCGCCACAACAAGCTTCGAACGGAGTGTGTGCGCCACCCCAAACACGCTCTGCAACAGAAAGAAGAAGCCAAGTGCATTTTCGGGGCTATGACGGGATAGTTTGTCGACAATTGAGCTGATTTCTGAACTATCCAATTTGAAAACATCGGTTTGGAATCGAAAATTTGACTGGAGGGAATTGAATAACAGCCTGGCGCCGGAGTGGGAAGAAGGAGGAATCAAGTGGTTGAGGATGCGGGAAGCGGCGTCGTCATCAGTGACGGCGAGTGCGGCGGCGGAAGTGGAGAGGAATGTGGGGGTTTGGGGGAAGAAGAGGCGGGAGAGGAGTAAACTGCGTCGTATTGAAGGAGATGATCGGAACATTGACTCTCACAGACCACAGTTAGTCGTTGGGGAGCTCGGGTTTAGGGTTTAACAGGGTTTAAACTTTAAACCAGCCAGGCGGAGCCACTCTTTCAGTTTTCATTTTTTTCGTTTGACAATCAATAATCCTCCGGTACCTTGTGTGTAAAGTCAAATTAATGTTACTGCCAGAGCAATTTTTTCATATATGGGGTAAGTTCATTAATCAGAATTTATATTCCTTAATTAGCTATCTCTAAAATAAATAAACAAGGTATATACTCCGATCAAATCAAAGTTTCACACTATAGTAAATTGCAAAATGCAAACAATACGCAATCGAAATTTTATTAAACTCCTAGATTTCTCAAAATGTTATTTAATTATTAAATTTATGTTTCCCCATGAAATCTTTTCATAATTTGATCAAATGTGATTTCCGTTTACTAAAACACATTATTTCTGTGTATTGTTTAAAAGACTTTTGCACTACAAATTAATTTTAAATCATACTAGAAAATAGTAACAAAAACAAATATAAAAATTATACTTTTATAATATATTTTAAAAATTATTTTTCCATAATAAAGTGACTCCTCTTATATAGTAATAGTGTAATACGCAAGAATAAATAGGCAAAAAAATAATAGAGTGTAAATAATTTTGTTTTCTCATTTAATTTTAAATATATTGAAGTATACACTTTTGATATTTTGGTCCGATATAAAAAAAACTGAATATAATTAAGATTTATTATATAGTAAGGCTGTCCTTTCCTATTAACATGGAAAGGCCTGGTTTTTATGGCAAAAACCAGAAACCAAAACCGCTAGGCGGTTTCTCGCGGTTCAGATAAAAATCGGTTCATTATAAAAAAACCGGTTCATTATATATACCCCAATAATCACGCTGAAATCACAGAAACCCCCAAAACACATACCCCAAGGTGTAACTGCGTGTTTTTACGTCAAATTCTCCCGATCCATTGTTCTCGCCGGATTTTCGCCGGAAATTCACCGATCGGAGCTCGATCCAATAGAATCTCAGCCGATACAACTTGTACAGAGCTCAATCAGGTTAAATCAACAACGATATTCTCTTATTTAACAACAAATCTCTGATTTCCATACGATTTTGCAATAGAATTTGATTATTTTCCTCATTCAACTATGTTTTTCTGATCAATTGATGTTTTTCTGATTTTTCAATCGATTTGCGATCGAAATTGATCTTCAAAACGTTTCGATTTAGCTGGTAGAATACTCGAATCACCGAATAGAAACTAGTGGAGATGGAAGCTCCTCAGATCTGGATATTATTGAAAAAATATTCAACACGAGCAGCAAATTCGCAGGTTTCTATATACTTTTAAGCCATGTTGTTATGGTTTGATGTTTATGTAGTATGTCTCTGCATATTTTCATTTGATAACGCCATGTTATGGTTTTTAATATGACGTGTTATGGTTTTAATCGACGCTGTAATAATATGTTTTGTTTGTCAAGTATAATTGTGCATATTTTCATTTGATAACACCATGTTATGGTTTTAATTGACGTTGTTATAATATTTTTGGTTTGTCTGCTATGCCTTTGCATTTTTTCACTTGATAACGCAATGTTATGGTTTTTAATATGACATGTTATCGTTTTAACTGACGTTGTTATAATATTTTTAGTCAATTTGTGCTTGGAATCGTTGTCCGAAACATTCTGATTTAGCTGTGGGAATATTCGAATATGCAAAACAACAATGGTGAAGAAGGAAGCTTCTCAAATCTGGAAATTATTGAATGAATAGAACCAGAGCAACAAATTGTACGTTACTATATACTTTTAAAAAACTCCCTTTTATAGGTTGATCTTTATGTAGTATTTTTGTGCATATTTTTATTTCATAACACCGTGTTATGGTTTTGAAAATGTCGTGTTATGGTTTTAATCGACGCTTTTATAATATTTTGAAGCCTTGTTGCTAGTTATTAGTTTGTCTACTATTTTCTGCATTTTTTCATTGAATCACGTCGTGTTATGGTTTTTTCTAAGTTCCTGAATACTTTTAAGACTTTTTGCTATATATTATTCTATATTTGTGTAGTATGTTTCTGCATTTTTCATTGAATCACGTTGTGTTATGGTTTTGAATCTACATACTTTTAAGACTGGTTGTTATGGTGAGTTGTAGTTCCTACGATAGTCTGATTGTTACAGTTTCTAGCGCTCATGTTATGATTTTAAGTTGTCTTAGTTATGATTTTATGTTCTGGTGTTATATACAACACATTTATAGGTTTGTAATAGGGAACATGTTTTTATCGTATTCTTTATTCAACATGTTAATTGAACCTTTTACATTATTTTGATTGACACATGGGGAGGTTATAAGTTCCCTTGTTATGGTTTTAATGCATGGTGTTATGGTTCCAATCATCCTTGTTTTATGATTTTCAGTTGCAATGAACATGGTTGTGCCTCCATCGGTTGTGGAAAATCAAGACCAAACAAAAAGGGGGAGAGCATAAGGACAAATTGTTTTTCTGAATTTCGATTGATTTACGTTCCGACTTGTTGATCGATCAAGCGTTCAGCTACAGATACTTGTGAAATTCAATTTGAGATGTGGAAATAATTGAAGAAATCAAACCTTAACAACAATTTCGTAAGCTCCTGGATACTTTTAATCCTTGTTGTTATGCATGGTTCTAAGTTTGTGTAGTATGTTTCTGCATTGTTTCATTGAATCACATTGTGTTACGGTTTTTAATCTGCATAGTATACTTTTAATACCGGTTGTTAGGATGAATTTCAGTTTCTAAGGTATTCTAATTGTTACAGTTTCTAGCGTACATACGGTCATAAGCACTCCTAGTTATAACATTATGTTCTACTGTTATTCTTTTATACATCACATTTATAGGTTCGTAATTGAAAACATGTGATTCTAGCAACATTTTTATTGTATTTCACCTTTTCATCATGTTAATTGAACCTTTTACATTATTCTGATTGAAATCTGGTGTGGTTATAAGTTCCATCACTATGGTGTTAAGGCATGTTGTTGTAATTTGAAGTTTTGATGCTATGGATTTTAGTAATATCAGTTATTATTTCCATGTCTTCAATTGGTATATTGTTTAGGTATACAGTTATAATTTTAATTGGTCATGGTATGTTTTAGGTGATCGTATTATTATGATTTAAGCATGTAGATGAACAAAAAATTTAAAGAAATGTTTTTTTTTTATTCATAAACAAAAGGACGAAGATCCATAATTTTATCACCGCTACCTGTAGGTGAAGATGTTAGGCCGAGTGCTATTTTCTGGAGAGATGGAATGACAAAGGATGACTTCAAGTATCAGAAACACCAATTTCGTTGCTTCAAAGATCACGAACAAGTTTACTCATGACGAGAAGCCAATTTCAAAGATCCAGATTCATTTTGCATAAGAAACACCACATGAACGCTTGTTGTAATTTTGTTACTTTGAGAATACTAGTTTTAAAAACTCCAATTGACTGAATGTTTCAGTCCTGACATGAATATAATGAAGCATTCAATTTTACACTTGTTGGCATGTTCTCATATATCTCATACAGCAATTGGTGTGTTATAAGTACCCTTGTTGGGGTTTTATGTATCCAAGTTGTGGTTTTAAGTACCCATTATGTTGTTGTTCTAAGAACTCAAATTAAGATTTTAATGGAGAACGGTTGTTATAATTTTGTTGATTTGATAATACTAGTTGTGGAAACATCAATTGACTAAATGTTTTAATCCTTACATGAATGAACTATTTAATTTTACACTAGTTTATTGCATGATATCTTGATTTTACGTTGCACCTTAAATAAAGTATAACAAAAGATTTTAGAAGTATAATATGACAAAATATATCATCAGTAACTCTTATGACAAACCCTTAAAACCGTAACATATATATCTCTTATAACCAATTTGTGTAGTTATCAGTATCCTTATTGTAGTTTTAAGTACGTACAATTGTGGTTTTAAGTATCCACTATTGTACTTCTAAGAAATCAATTAAGAATTTAATTGACATTTGCTATACCACTTCAGAAATTAGACAGAAAACTAAACTTTACCATACAATGCTTGCATGTTAAAACCACTTAAGACCATACACAAACTAATTATCCAAGAGCAAAGACTAACTGTTAACATCACACACTGACACACTACTCGATCCAAACTAACATCCAACATGCACACTTTGTCCAACAATCGCAACATCTTGTATCTTAAAGTCATAACATCATATATAAAAAACTATAACCAGAACATATAAGAGTTTCATATTAAACCACTGCTTTAAAACATACACAAACTAATTGTTCAAAAAGGCCAAAAGTAACTGCTCAAATTAGAAACTATTTCAAATAACATCTAGATAAAATAGTCTGTCCAGGACATTATTACAAATCCTACTTGTTCAAAATATTGTTGATTTTTGACGCAACTCGCAAACTATGTAGCTTCCGTTCAATTGTCCTCAACTCTTCATAATCTGAAACACCAGCAGCTACACAACCAGCAATTATACCAACAACAGGGACATCTTTCCTCTTATTTGATCTGCTCTCATTATAGTGTCAAAAGCATCAACAACTAAAAAAAAGAAAAACGTAAAATATCAGCAACACATTTAAAAGCACAATATCACCCTTTAAAATAATAACATAACATGATGCCTTATAAATATCCCTTATAAATATAGCACGACCCTTAACATCATAACACTACACCGTAATCCTTTCATAAAAAAAACTAAAGTAGCATAAGATTACATCTCCTAAAAATCATAACACAAGACCTGACATAGCATAAAATGATCTCTTAAAAATACAACAACACAAATATCAGCATCTAAAATCATAATATCCCCACTTAAATCAATTTCATAATCCCAACGACACTTAAAAACATACCAAAATTCATTATAAGCATACTAGAAACACTTAGTACTAAAAGAAAAAAAATTCAACAACAGAAACTAAGTTTAATAATAAGAATACTAGATACACTTAAAACAAAACCAAAATCCATCGGGAACAATATCAAAATACCTTATAAGCATACCACAGACACTTAAAACCGTAACATAAAAACACTTGAACCATAACATCACGCAAACAGAACATATAATAGAATGAATACATCCACAAACACTTCAAAGCACAACAAAAAACAGATTCACAATATCAAAATTAACAACTAAACTAACATACCTTTACTGGAAGAATCAACTCTCCATCGTGAAAACTACTTCAACGGATTAGCAGCGTCTGGAACAACGAAAAAATCCTTCCGATCCTCTTCATCATGCTTCAAATCAGAACCCCTAGATTTGTGAAATCAGATCTGAGAAGAAACTAATTCGAAACCCTAGATCTCACAAAACATATTGAGAATACTAAATCCAACACAAAGGTAGCAGAAACGAAGAAAAAAGGAGAACAATCGGCTTGTTTCTTCCATTGATCGGGAAAGTTTGAGATTTGGAAGCCGGAGAAGAAGACTGGAATTTGCAGAGAGAAAAAAATGAATTTCACACAGTAAACGCTGAATTGTGTGTTTAGTGTGTGGATGGTTATATTTATTCTATTAAGAAAACCGGGTTTGCGTAAAAACTCGGCCGGTCGGTCGGTTTAATCTCAAAACCAACGAGTTTTGAGAAAACCAGCGAGTTTTTAGTAAAACCAGGCCTTTCCATATTTTTAGGAAAGTCCGGCCTCCCCATAGACTTTAGCTATAATTAATTGAGAGTGGAAATATGAAAATGTTCTTGTCCTTGACCTTTTTTGTTATTTTGACATTGATATTTAAGGAATGCAAACTTTTCATAAGATTTGTTTACTGAACTTCCTAAGTTAGAGATGGATTGCCCTGGCAGAAAAATAAATGCTCTGGCAGCTGCCTAATGTTAAACCCTATTAGAAAAGATAATTAAAAAATATATATTATGAAATTATAATATTTAAATTTCTATAATATAAAATTTTTTATAACTTTTTCTATATTATTTAATATTAATTTGAAGTCAAATTAACTTTTAAAAAATCAACAAAATAAAATGTTAAATTCAATGGTATGGATGAAGTGAAAATGAAAATCAATTAAATATTTCCTTTACACCAAAGTTATGTTATGATTATTTAGTTTAAATTTATACTCCAATAAATTTGGTTGAAGTTCATTCATAGTATAGTTATGTTATTTAAATTAAGTTCAGTTTAGTTCAATTTTGATTTATTAATGTTCTGTTCGGTTCAAAAAATTTCAGGCGAATCGAAGAGAGCCGAAGTCAAACAAAACGAAGGGGAAGTTAATTGGTGTTTTATTTCTCTTAGTCATTCGTTGATACATTCCGTTTTCATAACAAGAAACTGGGTACTCTCGGCAAGAACTAGAGAACACCAATTTCTCTAGCCTGGAAATTATAAGATTACTTGTTTCCACTATAACCGAAAGGTCCAAAACGGGTTTATTATCATCCACCCCAATCGTCAAGAGAGCAATTATTTTCTTTTGAAACGATTATTTTTTTTTTATTATAAAAACAAAACAAGTATAAGAAATGCTCGGAACAACTACAAATACAACGAGAGCAGTTATATTTCACGCCCCCTAAGGCTCTTCTCTTCGTCTGAAAATTGATTATTTTAAGTTCAGTTCAGATTCATTAAGTTCAATTCAGTTCAGTTCAGATTTGGCTAATAGTATTTTGTACTACAAATAAATTCAGTTCAGTTCAGACGAAGAGAACAGAGCCTAAGTAGATGCCTTTTCCATGAATGACTAGACTTCACCTAAGGTCAAATGTCAGTGATTATCGTGATCTGAAACCACCAAAATTTGATAAAAAAAATGGTGAATTTATATATAGCATAATCTGGCACTGCGTGGCTCAAATTCCGTCCAGGATTTGTATTGCAGAGGTTTCTCGGGTATACTAGCCGCACAACTTGAGCATAGGTGTTCTAGAAGACCACTTAATCACTTACCAATGTGGGACAAAAAGTCTCAACTACACCACTTTGAACAATTTATCATTCACATCGAAAATTGGTTTACCCATCGCATGACTTATATCGCATTATTAAGCTTGCACAATTACTTTGCAACGAGTTAAAGAACATGAAATTCCATATATAGTTGAACCTACTCTAACATATACTAAAAAACTTCATTTAACACTAATTTCAACTAGTAAAATTTAGTTTACAAAAACCAATCTCTCCAACATTATATTGGCGATTTTGGTCTTGTTTGCACAAGAATGAATGAGAACTCAAACTAGTTCAGCTCACTTGTTATCAAGGGAACGGCCGGATATGCACCTCCAGGTGAAATTAGCTCTTGTTTAACTGCTCAATTGGATGGAAAGCTCTAAAATTTCCACATACTACATCAGTCATGTTAGCTTAGTCTGTACTCTGTATAAATGATACAATCAAGTTGCAGAATATGGAATGGGCCATGGGGTCCAAGGCTTCCACAGTAGGTGATGTATACAGTTTGGGAATCATCATACTGGGAAGTGGAATCTTCACCAGCAAAAGGTCAACAGTTGAATATATGAGTTGTTTCATTCATGATAACTTTTTTTATTTTTTAGTAATTATTTCATGAGAATTTGAATAACTCGGCTCTATTCGAAGAAGTAACGTGCGGATTTTTTAGACTTGGTAGGAAACCTGGGGCAATATGACGAGCAAGCAGCGTAGTAATTGGAGTCTTATGTTTTGCAGATTCCACACAAGACAGGAATAGGATGAGCATGGTTAATGACCTTGAGGTATGCCGTGAACAGATAACTTAAGAAGAGAGGAAACTTACATCCATATTGATTGCATTCACCATTCAGTGTTCAACTGATGTAGCTCTCATCTCTCTCTGTTTTGAAAACGGTCATCCAATTTTTCCTCTGTTTTGAAAACGGTCATCCAATTTTTCCTCGTGTGTGTTACTTTCTGCTGTGTTTTGAAATTAGCCTCTGTATCCTGGTGATGCAGGAGATTTATCGAGTGGTTCGTTCGATTAGTACAAAGAAAGCCATACAAGTTTATGTTTATGGTACGGAACTCCTTTTCATTGGATTCGAATTGAATGATATAGAGTGTCACAAAGCTGATCAGAATGGCAGTATATTACTAGAATGCAGAGTGTATATCATCTTGCAACCGAGACAGAGTTGAGACAATCTGTCAACTGCTTGATTGATACTTGGAACCAACCTAACAACAATCATACAAATACGAAATGATCTTTAATGAGTAGAAACTGCAGATGAACAGTCTGGGATGTTTCAACATTAGCAACTAAAGTAGAAAACTTTACATGAATCTAACAGTAGTTTCAATAAACCAAGCTAAAAACAGCACTCTGATCATCATAACATAGACAGTGAACAACAAACACCTTAACTTCTACCAAAAGCTAGCTCTAATAAGATGGTTATTGAGAATGAAGTTGTTGTCTGTCTCGTCTCTTCAAAAAACACAACCAGCAAACAACCACCAAAAAAATTGCATCACAAACTCTTAAACACCACCTCGGATTCGAGTCTTCTGGATGAAAACATCGCCCCGAGACAGCCGCCCCATTTAAGGCTCTCCCTCTCACTACTAAAATTCAACCACAAGCTTATTGACACAACAACAGGACTAGACATACATATTACTATAATATACATGATACATTCAACATCAAACAGCAATAGAACAATCACATTTTCGCTTCCTCCAGTTCGAATATTCGCCTTCAATTCGCATCGGACGCCTGATTCGAACCGCCTGATAACGACGCCAGCAAATTAAGGTGCTGTCCTTGCACCTGCTGAGCAATCGGCGGGCCTAGAAGAGGCAAGTAATTCCCAACCCTAGCAGCCGACGCTTCCCCAATCCCAATCGGCTGCTGCTGCAACAGAAACCTAAACGAACCCGAATTAGACTCGTTCTCCTGCGAGAAGCTCCAAATCTGTCCGTAATCGCTTCTACCAGCCAATGCCGCCCACTGCTGCTGATACGGATTCGAATTCGAGCTGGAATCCTCCTCGCGCAGCCTCTTCCCCAGCAGGAACGGCGCGGCTGAGAGAGTAGACGAGTGACGAGAAATCGAGGAAGGAGAAATAGACGAGAAGTTCGCCGGAGTAGTTCCGGTACCGGTAGCGGCGATAATCGACGGCTCAGCTTGACGCAGCAGCCACTCGATTGTCTGGCCGTCGGACTTGTGACCTAGCTCGCGAGTGAGCTGGAAAACCCTAGCGGCGCAGATGATCGGCATACGGATACGGCGACCCCTGCCGTCGACTTTGGTGTGGCGGTCCTTGGCGGGTGGTTTCTTCGCCGGAGTGGAGGCGGCTTCGACTATGGCTCCTCCGTCGAGTGACATTGTTGTTGTTGTTGTTGGGAGAAATGGAGGGAGGATTGGTGAATTAGGGTTGAGGAGGGTTTTGAAGAGATGGAGGGAGGAATGGAATGGAATGGAAATGGAGAAGTGGTGAATGATTGAAGGGGAGAGGGGCCCACACAGGGAGGGAGAGAGAGAGGAGGTGTTGAAGACAGCTGAGAGTTGCAGTGTAGTGCACATGGGGTGGTGGGTCCTACACCCTTATGTACTACGTCGTTCTTGTTCCCCTTTTCAACCACCATATAATCCTTAACTTAATCTATATCTATACTTAACGTTTGTTTGGTTAATTTTGAAATAAAAACAATTTAATGTATGATATGGCTTAAATGAAGTAGAGTACTCTCTTTGTGAAAGATTGGCATCTGTTTCGCGAAATGAAATAATATTGTGATAAAAGGATTAGAATAAAATTGATCAAACCCCCCTGAACTTTATACATTACCCCATAATTATTAAGTTTGAGACTTAACCCCCTCATCTATTTAAAGTGTTACGACATACCCCCTATATAATATTTTTCCTTTAATTTAATATTTTTTATTCAATTTAATATTTTCCCTACAATTTAATATGTCAGTTTGACTCCAATTAATCCTAATTCATATCGAAAAATAATTTTAAAAATTATATTATAAAAATATAAGATTTTACTTATATAATATAAGTTCAAATCTTATTTTTTCAATACAATTTATATTATAAAAGTGAAAAAAATAATATTTTCATTAATTATACCGGAAATATAATATTTGAACTTATATTATATTATATTATAAAAGTGAAAATCGTGTAGTTTCATATTATAATTTTCAAAATTAGTTTTTCTGTGGGTATTATGATTAATTTGGAATCAAACGGAAATATTTAATTAAAGGAAAAATATTAAATTGAATGAAAAATATTAAATTGATCGTAAAATATTATATAGGGGGTATGATGCAACATTTTATATAGGTAAGAGGGTTAAGTATCAAATTTAATAGGTTAGGGGATAATGTCTCACTTGTAGTCTAGGTTGGAGGGTTTGATCAATTTTTTCCAAAGGATTATATCATCTTCTTAAAAAATAAAATAAATTATAAAATGGATAATTTTGTAATTTCCTGATACTAATGGGTTGAAAGTTCTACTCTTCAATCGTTTCGGTTACTATTGGGTTGATTTCGGAGGTGGATCCAACCACAAGATATAATTCGAGATACGGAGATAACACTCTATCCCCTAACTCCAACTCTAAATTACTATTCCTTTAGTTATTGTCCAAAAGAATTCAAAATGGATAAATTAGAGTGAGACGAATGTAGTATTCTATATGTTTCACCGGTCACCCCCTCAAATATTTTATGTTCTACCACGTTAACTTCTTACTTATTTAGACTATTTTTAACGGTTCAGACCCTGCCACATCAATACCATTTGATATTATTTTATTAGCCATAAGAATCTATCATATTTTGCACTCCATCCTTTAAGAACCATCTCTTCTCATTTCTTTTTAAAATACACTTTTCTTTTCTCATTTATTTTTAAACCACACTATTTTTTATACTTGATATTATTACAAATATTGTTTTTTTTTTTTTTTTGGTAAATTTACAAATATTGTTAATTAATTAAACAAACATGAAATATAAATATAATAAACTTACAATGCTTGGTAATAAGTGTGTTTTTAATTTTTATGATTTATATTTTATACAAGTGCATTTTTTTAGTATCGAATATTTATAAGAATGTACTATTAGTATCTCTGTATAATGTATTATAAATACTACAAAGAAAATAAAAATATAAGAAAGGGAGGAATTTAAAGAAAAGAACAGGAATAAAAGAGAAACGAAGAAAAAGACACTACATTAAAATGAAAGAAAAAAAATCATCCAAACTCATAAACTCATCAGACCCGTCAAATTTATGATGGGTTTGACAGCAAACACCATTGGACTAGCTCCAAACCTTTGATGGGTCAGATCAAAACCCCATTAGACACCGTTGGAGCAAATCTTATGCTTACTCCATCACGAGCTCAACCGAGTTTATAGTTGAGCTTGAGCTCAATTATTGATCTCAAGTTCAACTATTCTATAATTTTTTTTTTTTCATTTTCGTTTTCATTATATATATATGAAATACACTTTGTAAAATGTATCACATTACATAATTTTTATTACAAAGTTCCTAAATTAATATTATGCCATTACATTACACTATCAAACACTTTGTAATATTTTTAACTTTAGAATTTCTTGTAATATTTAATCCTTATGAAATATTTTAATGTTAGTAATTTACATGATATTATTAAACGAAAAAAATTATAAATTTAAAAGAAATAATGATATAAATGAAATAGAGAGCATGAAAGAGGAAAAACTGTCGGAGGGCATGAGAGTAAGTTAGTTTAATGATGATGTGATAGAGTTAAGCTCCAAAGTGGGGAGCAACGTTTGAAGAAGGCACTACAAGTTATAAGTCACACTCAAACACCAAAAAATATTTTCGAGCAGTCGTCCCCTTTTAAACTCAACTTTTTTCATTTATTTTAAAACTTAACTTTTCAAACAAGTAAATTATCAGGCAAAAAAAAAAAAAAAAAAATCAAAGGTAAAAGAAAAAATAATTTTAGTCTAACATGACCCTCTGAGGAGAGTGTAAACTAGGGCCTGTTAGATCGAGGGTGGGCTACTGGTCCCCCTCATTGTGCATGTGGGCCCACATACTATACTGATGGGAGGCACAATATGCTTCCTCCTAGTTCCGAAGGAAAGGTAAGAGATGGGATGAAATTTTACTTTGTTGGATATCTCACGGCTGGAGATTGAAGCCTTGTTTATGGATAAATTACCTGAGTGTTTGGGAGAGGGTTTTCAAAATGGAACTTTAATTTTGGCGAAAGTTCAGTCTTTTGGCTGAATGTTAAGATTTTGAATCATGAATTTGAAAGTGTGCTTGGTTTATAGTTTTTTATTTTAGTAAGTTTGAGTATAGAGATGATATAAGAGGTGAGAGAGATAATAGTAAGGATGATGTATGAAAATTGTGATTTTGAGTAATAATAATGTACGAAAATGTAATTTTGGTATAGCACTGAATTTTTTATTTTGGACTTGAGATCAAAATCCAAAACTAACAAGTAACAACATAATTTTGAAACCCAAAATAAAAAATGATGCTTGAAAACCCACTCCCAAAGATCCGGTACATAACTCACTTCATGTGGTTGGGTTATTATACGTCTATCTCCAAAATGTTATATGAAACATACCCTATGAAGCATTATTAAGTGTAAGAATGAATATGTAGTACACGACTACCTTGTATATGTCTAATAACTTTTTTCTAACCTGCACTTTAGATTGACCCACAAATTAATACTAGTAGTATAGACTATAGAGGGGTAGTGAGTATAATTTGTATACCCCGTTTTATTTTACCATTTTTATCGTTTCACTAGAAATATATGATATGGAAACGTTCAACTTTGAAGATATATTGTAGGGATCTTGTACATTTTGTTTATTTCAATTTGTCAGCATTTGTGGATAAGATATAAGTATAGCGGAGTGATGCACATAATTACGTTTGATTGATGAATAAATATATTTTCCATAACCCTGAATTTCGCCTTCTTCTTACTAATGGTGTTTGTTCCCTGTTGTGAAGGAAATCCATCATTACTTTCTAAACCGATAATATGTGAAGAACGCTCGGTTTATGTGTACCATGACGAAATATCAAAGAACAATCTCAAGTCTCTCTCGAAATCCATGCATATACATATCATCATAAATCGAATATATTTATAATTTTACCACACTTTAACAATTATTTATTAGGTTTTTTTTTAAGATCAATTCATATTTTTTTCATTTACTTTTTAGCACAACAACTTATACACGTACTCTATTTAAATTCTTAACATTTATGCAAAATTGGTTTCAATACATTTTTTCGTGGACGGAGGGGGAGGTTTCCTGATTCATAAATATTGAATAAAGAAAAAAAATGTGAGAGAAAAAGAATAAACTGAAAAAAGGGAAGAATATTATTACGAAATTAAAGTAAGAAATACGTACCTGTCATGCAGAGAGAGAAACCGTGTTGACTCCATGGACGGACCCATGGAGCAGAAATGGACAAGGTACGTACCAAATATGAAATATCAGTGTTTATTTACTAATCACGTAAAACATGCAAGATTTTACCAAAACTTCCTAATCTGCCCTCAGTGGCTCACTGACAATGTGAGATTATGACATCTAAAACAGTTCCAATTTTAGTAAAACTTCATGTGCTATGCTAAGAACATTCCCATAGGACAAAATCTCCAAATTCATTTTAATAATTCATGATAAGATGCCTTGAATGATCATTAATTCATTTTAATAATAATTAGTAAATGATTTGTAAGTCATTGTGGTCCCTGAAATGGACTCTAAATGGACTGATCCAGCTTTACTATATCTGTTTGAAATGTCGTAATGGCCCACCACTTCACATGCATGTTTTGGAGAATTGGAGGGGTAGGTAAGGGACATACCTTTAATGTACACTCGTACTATCTTAAATTATTTCACAGCACATTATTAATTAAAAAAAATATAATGTAAAATATTTGTCAAATTAAATAAAAATGAAACATTCATTTTGGGCTGAAACATATTTTATGCTTTTTTAAAATGCATCGAAATCTTTATTTCATTTCAAGTTACACTGAAATCTTTCATCTTGAACGAACATTTAACGGTGTTAAATTTTCGTTAGTAATTTTTTTTTCCTTCAAATTACACATAAAATAATTTCCAAAAATTCCAAATAATCCAATTATTACCTTCTATACCAAAATAATTCTAAGACCCAAATAACCATAATAATTTTTTCTTTTTTTTGAATCGGAAAATTTTTTATTAATGAAACATAATAACAAAGGAACCAACAACACAAAACTAGACACGGCCAATGGAAGCTCAACCAAGCCAACATCATCAAACCGTTATGGGTGGAGAAAATCTTACCCCAGGCGAAAAGCTGGTTTTAGTTTTAGGTAACAAAGCAATAGTGTGAAGATGTCCCAACCCAGACTCCGAAACCAAGATACCAACCTGCAAAGGCCCAAAGCCATACTACTATAATTAACAGCCCCAAAACCAAGGCACACACATACTAAACGGCTACTTCAGCTAGCAACCAAAAATAATAAAATCTAAACAGCAACCACATTAAAGTACTACTCCGAACCATGCCCCTCCAGGAGACACCGAACATCAATAAACAAAAACCAGCAGCAGTATTTCGAGACCATCCCAACCCAGCTAACGTCTTGATGCTCAACAATGCTCCGGATACAACAGCCACACAGAAAACTTGTACTCCTGTAGTATCCCTTCTCTGTTCTTCGACCAATGCCAAAGAGTAATTTTAATCTTATCCAACACTTGGAAAACCGACCACAATTAATTCTTAAAAGTGATGCCATTTCTCGCTTTCCATAATATCCACAATGTAGTACCACCCTGACCGGTTAGGATTTGAGCAGAAACCAAGAAGTCGCCATTGATAAGCTCATGTAATGATGAACAGGGTATAAGATGAAACCCACACCAATCTGCACTTCCAATAATCATAGCATTTCACAAACGTGCTTATTTAACTTGGCACAGATAGTGTCGTGTAACCTTATTTAATCATCGCCATGAAAAAGTAACAAAACTCAGTAATCTTCAAGAGAAATAATAAATAGACATGCTAAACTGATAAAGAGATAATTTACCTTCGGTCCTGGGTACAATAAGTTGGAGAAAAGATACAAAAGCAGACCTCAAGGAATTTGACTTGATGTGAAAAGAGTCAAAAGACATCTCTATCTCCACACGGTCATTTACGTAACTAACCATAGCCACTGAGAGAAAATAATTTTTTTACAAAGATTTTTGCACAAAACTACTCAATTCTCTTCTTGAGTCCAAACCTTCACTGTCTTGTCATCTCCGACAGCGCAAGATGCAATGATATTCTCAGTCGGATGACAGGACACTGATAGAACAGCATCTGTATGGTCTTCCAGCTTTTGAACTATTTTCCGAGACTGGAGCTCCCACAAGTATACACAGTTATCTTCAGATCCACTTACGATATATTTCCCATTTGTTATTGAGAAGGTAGCTGAAATGCAGAACTTGGAGTTGGTGTGGCCTGTATAAGTTTTCAGAAATTTTCCAGTAGAGAAATTCCAAAGCCGCTGCAAGCACAAGTAAATAGGATTATATGGAAGAGAACCATAAAATAAATTATAAGGGATAAAACTGAAACTATCAAAGATCAACCCTGATTGGTACTGCAATAAATTATAGCATATAATAATTTTCATTTTGGATGAACATCAAGGTCTTTTTTCCCCTCATATTCTAATATGCAGTCAGGAAGCACCACAGAGTAATAAATTCCAATTTCATGGCGGATGGCATCACAAATCTGCAGTACTTCTAAAGCTCGGGTCTAAGAGGTAGGTAAATATAAGTTTATAATATAAGCATGTGAAAACAAAATTAAGGATTAAGGGTCTTCAGGATTTCTGAAATGGTTAGGCCATACTTATGGCATCAAGGCTATTAGCAGTGAATAAAAGTGAATTGTGGAGTATCTAATCGACAAGTATTACTGGATTACCGAATACCATAGGCTTTCAATACACCCAAGCTAATAAAAACAGACTACCGTAAGGCATAAATGTTTGAATTATTTACTGACAAACGAGGATTAGTCAATAATCAATATCAAAGATTCTAGAAACCTAAGCAAGGAGAAATAGGCTACTTAAGGCATATCACAATAGGAGTATATATAAGCAATGTCCCCAGTGATGTTCAAACACTAGAAACAAAACTTGTGAGCTACCACAGTTAGAAAACACTATAAGTTCAGAGACGAACACTAGGTTATAGAAGTATACACTATATATTTGTTTTCTTATACGCATCACCATAAATAGCACTCCTATAAAGCTATTGCAAGGTCTTTCAAGGTTTCACATAGGAAAATGATGTAATTCACCCTTCGTTCAGCAGAAACTGATGTCTTCTGTCCATTGAACAGCAGAAGTAGTAGGTAGATCAAGATATCATGCCAAGATGATAATGCAAACCACAACAACTAAAAGGCTAAAAACAGTTTTAGTCGAGGGCATAGAGAAATAAGATGGAAATGCTATTTTCATCTAGTTGAGGTGGGTTATGGATAAGCAAAGATTAGGCTGGAGCTGGACAGACAAACCAGTCGTCTCATATCTTTTAGAGTTAAATATTTCTACAAAACCAAAACATACTAGAATTGATTATTAATATGAACACTCAACATAAGGTTCATGATGCATAGACAAATGAGATGGAAATGATGTTTTCATCCTGTTGAAGTGGGTTATGTATAAGTGAAGATTAGGCTGGAGCTGGACAGACAAGCCAGTCCTCTCATCTTTTATAGGTACGTATTTCCACAAATCCAAGAGATACTAGAATTGATTATTAATATGAACACTCAACATAAGGTTCATGCTGCATAATCTACTGGTGTTATCACCAACTACAGTCAAGGGCAGATATAATATGTTTTTACTGAACTCCATGGTGGTTAATAGGTTGATTTTTGAGTGTCGACGGTGTTACGGACCTAGATCAGGATTAATATTTCTGAATATTAGAGTTTTATTATTAGGTAAGTTAGCTAATAGAGTTCAAGTAGAATTAGGAATTTACTAAATAGAGTTCTAGTCAAGTTAGGAAGGAATCTTTATAGATAATAGAGTGACAGTCCAGCGTTATTCAGAATTCAGAAGTAAAGTTATAGTTGTTCGCTCGTAAAAGCTGGTTTCACCCTAGGGTGGTTCGTATCTTCGGAGCTAGGTGTTTTTGTTTATCTTTCCTTTATTTTCTGTTAATAATTTCTCTTCTCTATCCCAAATTATCTGTTCTATCACAAGGTTCTTGCCTAGAGTACATAATTGTCAATAAGGAGTGCAGCGAGGGTGAAATCACAAAACTCATTAATAATACAAAATAGCCTTAAAATTCTAATAATACAACAACATCAAAAGCAACAAATCATATGGTGTAATATAAGTTTTAAATACTACAAAACTTTAGTAGCTATAGTCATGTACATAAGGTTGACGATTAAATCATATGCATCTATACATGGTTTGCACTTAAACATTTTGTAGACCTACAACCCACTAATGGTGTCAATCCTCTCTTTTCCTTATCCCGTCACCTTACAAGATTCTCACTTAGAAAAAATATAATCATCCCAAAACAGGGAAATCCCGGATCGTGGTCGCAGGCAGGATAGCAAAGCAAAGTAAAACTAGAAATTTAAATTAGAAAAAAAGCAACATTTATAGAATGAACATACAAGTACTTGGCAAGTCATATATTATTTCAAAATGCATTCACTGTGATGTCAAATAGTTTCTATGCAAGTGATTCTACTTGAGTTATCTCAGTAATAAAATTCATTCATAATTACAACAAGTAAAGAGAAAAGATAGGGCAGAGATGCCAATGTGATTTTAAATAGTTTCTTTGGCGAACAGCAAGTACTCAGATACAACTCAAGTAAATAGCACCCTTACTGCAATGTAATTAGAGCCTGAAAGACAAAATTAGATCTACTCAAATAGCTAAAGTGCCTAGCTCTTAGCATTAAGTAGCAACAGCGCTAAATTGCTCCGATGTAACTTGCAGAAATAGCATTCCTACTATAATAATGGTAATTAAAAAGAGAATACACCAATAGGTAAAGTGCCTAGCTCTTAGCTTTAAGTAACGAAAAGGCATTTATGACCTGACATAGTTCCATCCCTGGCTCAACTTAATATATTGATCCAAAGTATAGGCAAATGTCATGATTCATCAATGCAATAAAGCAAATGACAGCAGAGCGACTCACAAAATCTTTAAAACCGTCATAATCCCTATACTATATCATTACACTACAAACTCAGAGGCAATGCAAAAGATAATCTCAGCGTGCAGAAAATGCAATGCTAATTTGTATGGAGAGACAGTACTAACCAACGTATTATCAAGTGTCGCGACGAGCAAAAATTTCCCATTCGGAGAGAACTTGACAAAGCTAATAGGTGGATTCTCATCATCCATTAGAGTCTTAACACAATGTCCAGTAGAAGTCTCCCAAATCCTACAAAGCCCATCGTAACTCCCCGAAACTATCAATGTTCCATCCAAATTAAAATCCACAGCTGTCACCGGCTCAGTATGCGCAGGAATCACCTTAACACAGTCCCCTGACTTAACATCCCAAACTCTAACAGTCTCATCGAACGATCCAGATGCGAGCAAATTCGACTGAGGATTGAAACATAGGCAGAATACAAATTTTTGGTGACCGGATAGTGTTTTGAGGAAAGTTCCGGTGGATACATCCCATAGGCGGATTGTCCGGTCGTCGGAGGCGGTGGCGAGGATTCGGCTGTCGGAGGAGAAGGCGAGGTCGGAGAGGCCGAGGTCGTGGCCGAGTAGGACGTGCTTGGGGGTTGGGGCAGAGGTGGAGGAGGAGAGAGAGTAGATTCTGGCGGTTTTGTCAGAGGAACAGGAGGCGAGGAAGCGGCCGTCTGGTGAGAATCTGACGGTGGAGACGGAGTGAGTGTGACCGGTGAGAGTGTGGGAGAGGTGGTAGGGTTTGAAGGGTTGAGCGGCTGATGGTGGTTGTTTCTCGGTTTTTGATACCATTACTAAACAAGTAAGTCCAAATTAGTCAAACAAACAACCTGTCAAAACGCAGTCAACAAGGTCCAGATTGAGTCGGGAACCGATCAGGGCAAAACAGGCTAGTAAATTTAATTTAATAACATACGGAGTATGAAATAGTAACTGCGAACAATTAAGGATTTAAATTAATACACATGGCCTAATGAAATTTGAATCGAAGAAAATAGAGAAGAAAGGAGACAATAGAATATACGAGACCTTACCAAAAACAGAGCACGAATCAGAGCAGACCGGAGCGGAGTACTGCCGGAAAATGAACTGCCACGGAGCAATTTGACAACTACGAGCAGATCGGAGAGGGATGATGATGTACCGTGATGATAATGGTTGTGAAATGTTGATGTGAAGGAGATGATGGTGGTGAATCGGTGATCGGAGCTTATTTCGGTGGTGGAGGCGGCAGTGTGAGGTGGGAAGGGAAGGGAAGGGAAGGAGGAAAAAAGAACATTAAAATGAAGTGGAAATGGAAGTAAGGATTTATTTGGTAATGGTTTACGGTTTGGGAATTGGGATTTGATACTTGGGCCATAATGGGCCACAGATGGGGCCACCCCGCTATCCGGATAAATACCATTAAATTTCTCCCGTATATTGATATTGAAACCCAATACCAATATCTTGGGCCAATCTTGTGGGCTCTTTGAATCTCACAATGGCCCACTAAAAATTGCACCTAATCACAAAACGCTGCGTTTCTGATGGGCGTGTAAAATACTATCGTCTTCTTCACTTTGGGGAAGAAAATAGCCCTAGCAAAGGTCTATCTGTTCCAAATTGAATTACAGTCATCCGAAAAGATTGAAATTCATCACCATGGCAGGAAGAGAGGTCCGTGAGTACACTAATCTCACCGATCCTAAAGGTAATTGAATTCGTTTCTTATTTCAAATTGTAATTCTATTTTTTGTCGAATATGTGTTTACTGGTGCGTACTTGCAGATAAGAAATCGGGAAAGGGGAAAGATAGAGTTGACGATGAAGAAGTGACGTTTCAGCGAATGGTTGCCAAGGTTAGCGAATCCTGATTCGTGTCTCACTGTTTCATTATGGTTCAATGAATATATAAGGCTCTATTCTCTTCGTCGGAAGACTTTTTAGTTTCAGTTATGTTAAGTGTTGCATTAAGATGGAGCTGCCTAGAGCTTGCCGATGAGCTATTTTTTGCTGGATACTTCTTATATGAGCTGTTTATGTTGCATCTTTGATCTTTGAGATTAAATAAATGTGGTATTAGAAATCTTTGTGAAGTTTTACGGTAACTGTTTTTCGTTAAATATTGACCAATTCTACGACTGGGTTAAGATATGAATAGGACGAGTGCCTTACTATGACTAATAAGGTATCACTAACGTCTTAGAGCTTGGGTTGGTTTGAATTACTGAAAGCTTAGGAGTTGAGGAAGTTGGTAGCCTTGTTTTCCTCTCCGAGGTCATCAGTTTGTAATGTGTTAGAAACTGTCCAAATTGGACATACATGCAAGAATAATAGATAATTTCTTGTGAGTGAGATTGAGATGCCTAGAGCTCACTGATAATGAAGCATTTTATGTGAGGATTCCATCAACGGTGTTGTTTGTGTTGCATTGATTTGCAAATTGTGGGTATTTGAAATTTTTGGGAAGCTTTCTGATAACATGCCCGGGCAGGGATCTTGGCTTCTTCCACTGGGTGCTTGATATGCACAGATGCAAGAAGTTGCTGGAGAACGTGGAGGCTACCTTCATGGACGAGGCGGTATGAATTATCTGGTTTCTGTATGAATTTTTGTACAAATCTGTATTCTTGCTCATGGAATAGGCTAAACACAACAAGGGTATCAGTGTTTGTTGAGCTTTCTTAAGTTTTAATATGCAGCTTTGGACAGCGATGATTTACTTTATCTCAAGGAACAAATGGAAGCTGAGGAAGATGCAGAACGTCTTCTTCGCCGTACTGAGAAACGAGCATTTGCGGCATTTAAGATATCCTTTATATACATAATATACATATCATGTCACATCAAAATTATAAGATCTCTGTTCAGCTATGCTTTAAGACTAAAATTTTATCCTCACTTCCTCAGTTTTTAGATGCTTAACATTAACAGTGTTCTTTTGATGGCATTCATTGTCGCTCTATTTCTCCCTTTCGTTCTATGGGGTATGTGATGGTGTTTATGGTAGCATCTTTTCTTCCAGAACTTATATCTTATGTATGTGTACTATTTGCTATATACATCTTTTATTATACTACAATGTTTCAGTGTTGTTAGGCAATGAGAAACCAGTATTTAGTTGAACCTTTCATATGGAGTAAAACTATGTCTTTGTCCAGTACGAAGGATGAGAAATGTCTAGAAATGTCTCTTTTATCTTTGCTCCTGTACGTTTCCCTTAACCACAAATCACAAGGCCGTGTCTGAAACTTCCTCAGCGCCAGTTCCTCTGCCACTTCGTGTTGAACCCAAGCCAAAAAGCGGTATCAGGTATGAACCTCCCTTATCCAGACCCACCCTTATATGAGTTTTTAATGTAAAAAAGATTTTAATTATCTGTTCTTAACTCTAAAGAGAATCCTGTTGATGCTCAGGCAGCAAGATTTACTGAAGAGAGTGGTGGAAGTGAAACCAAAGCGACCAAAACTTTCGAGCCCTTCTCATGGAGTTAAATCATCTACAAAGGAAGAACATGTATCTGAGAAACAGAAATCTTCTCATGGGGTTAAATCATCTACAAAGGAAGAACAAGTATCTGAGAAGCAGAAATCTCCGAGAGAGCAGACCTCTGGATCGGGCAAAGTGAGAGAGGAAACAAAAGCAGATAACCCTGTCAAAAGCTTACTTGCAGCGTATGAGAGCTCGGATGACGATGACTGACCTGGATGTATTAAATTGTTGGAAAACATCCATTGTCTTTAATGTTGTTACTTTCTTTCCAGTCTTGTTCATTAACATAGATTTGAGGCCTTGAAACTGTTTTTAAGTCCATCATGGGAAAGTTTTGATTCATATAAGCATATACTGATAGAATCGGGAAGCTCCATACAGTCCAATTGATAATAAGTTAATAATATGTCCAACTGTAGTATCATGGAAAAAGATGTGGTGGCGAAAACAAATAAATGAATGAGGTAAAAAAATAAAAATTGTTTTCATAGAAATGTTAACGGTGTTTAGTTGCTACTAGGAACCGCGTCACACGCGTAGCGTGTGAAGCGTAATCTTTGTTTTATTAAATAATATATTGGAATAAATGGAGTGAATATATAATTTTCACATAATGAATTCAAACGTAATAAAAAAATAACTAATTGAGTAATTAAACTTAATATAAATGGTGTGCTATAAATATATATAATTTTTGTAGTTATGCAATTAATAGTTTTGAATTGAACTATATTAGACATTCAAAAAGTATTCTTCCGAAGAGTTAAGAACCATCGGATACATCTCTAAACTTTGGAAACATTCAACTTCAAAATCTGAATTCATTTTTTTCGCATGTTAATTGGTATTTTTCATCAGTTGAATATATTGTCAAGTGCTTCATATAAACATTCTAGTTTCATAATATGATGTTTTTAGTTATTTTTATCGTATGATTTAAGAATAATTTAAGGTCAAAATGATCATCGAAAAAGTCAACAAAATCAAGTGTTATATTTATTATTGGACGGAGGAAGTATATCTTTTTTTTATAAGAACATATCATGGTTATATTTAAAATGAAGTATAATACGTCATACAACTTTATGTTAATAAATAAAAATTTAAGAAGAGAATAAATAAAAAAGAAAAAAATTACGTCAATAAGATTCGAACCCAACAACTTCAACTAAAATAATGATACAAATAATAGAGAAAAATCACGCCAACAAGATTCGAACCAAACACCTTCAATAAAATAATGGAGAAAAATCACGCCAACAGGATTCGAACCCTACATCTTTTAATTAACTAATGACACATGTACGCACCAGATTAAAATTGGATAAACAAGATCAACGGATTAAAATTGATTGGTAGGTCAATCAATTGATTGAATCAACAGGCTTATTATATTACTTTAAATCTAGTTGTAAATGAAAATTTCTGAATTTAACTTAATAAATTTGAACTGAACTTAATAAATCTAAACTGAACTGAATTTATTTTAACTGAACATAATTTAATTATTCTGAATTGAATTGAAATTAATAAATTTGAACTAAACTGAACTTATTTGAAATGAAATTAAGGTGAAACGAACCTCTAAATCTAAATAAGTGTTAAAAAGACTACATTTAGTCTTCCAAACTTTAACTTTAATTGGGGCCAAAACGCAAAACTGATTAAACCGAAGGGTTAGGATCAAAAATGTACCGTAGGTAAATGAAAACTTTAATTGTGAGACCTTTTCTGCAACCCAAAACACAAAAATTGATGAATATGAGGAGGAATATCTCTGCTGCGATCTCGACAATGATGATTTCACCTACTAAATCTGCAGGTATGTTTATGGCTTCAGCACCTGCTCTTGCCCTGAAATCGTTCGATTTTACTGTCGCATACTACAAGCGATAAAAAAAACGTATCTCTAAACCAAAACCCTATGTGGATATCACTCATATTGACAAGGTTATTGAATACATTCGTTATATGTTGATAACGACGCCTAGTCCTTGTGTTGTTGATTTCAACAAATTACTTAATTTGGTTGTTATGATGAAAAAGTATTTTGTTGCCCTCTACATGTTCGATGAAATGCGCAGAGAGAGAGCTCCGTTCGATGAATACACACTGACTATATGGATTAATTGCTACTGTTGTGTCAATCGCATCGATCTTGGTTTTGCTCTCTTGGCCTTTTTCATGAAATCTGGTTTCGTACCCAATGTGACCACTTACAACACTCTAATAAGAGGGTTGTTTCAACAGAACAAGGCTGCAGAGGCTAAAGAATTGTTCAAAAAGGTTTTAGATAAAATTTATGCCAACCAAATGAAGTTATGATTGGCACTGTGATCGACGGGCTCTGTAAAACAGGATACACTCTTTCCGCCCAAAAGTGGCTTGTGATATTGGAGAAGGGAAAATGTAAACCTGATGTTTATGCTTACAGTGCTGTTATTGATGGCTTGTGTATAGAGAAGAGGATTGATGACGCTCTCCAACTCTTTTACCAATTGGTTGGCAAGGGCATTACACCTGATGTTGTCACCTATACTTCACTTATCAAAGGCTTATGCAGTTTTGGTAGATTGAAAGAGGTTAATGACTTCATAAACGATAAGCTCTCTCATGGGATCCATCCAGATGTTGTTACTTACACTACATTGATAGATGCCTTTTGCAAGGAAAGAAACATGAGGGAGGCCGAGGAGTTGTTGGTTGTTATGAAACAAAGAGGTCTTGTTCCGAATCGTGTTACATATTCTGCACCGATTGGTGGATATTGTGTGAGTGGAGAAATGGAGAAAGCAATGGAAGTATTTAAGTCGCTTAAGGATTCTGGTCTGAAGCCTAGTATAATCACCTACAATACTTTGGTGGATGGTTATTATAAGAAGGGTGATGCGGATAAAGCAATGGAAGTATTTAACTTAATTAAGGATTCTGGTCTGAAGCCTAG
>CM051458.1:8508937-8573421 GCA_028274465.1 Plantago ovata
ACTGCTGTATCTGTATTGGAAATTCTACGTACCTAAGTTGAAAAGAAGCTGCAAAGTGCTATTATCTGTTGGGGCAATTTTTGGCTTCCATGTGAATATGCATTTTGCAGCTCTTTTAATTTATGTACGTAGAATTTCTACAGATATCATCAGTTATTTAAAAATTCCATTAATCTGATAGCAGGAACAAAAACTAACCTTACTGATTTTTATATATCTTATCGCAGGCTGCCTCAGCGTTCTTCGTAACACAAACACTACGAGTTTAGTTTGTCCAGAGATGACGAAACAGTCATAGCCCTCAATCACCAGCCCTAGAGAGGTTTTCGAGCTCTTTGATCGACTGTACTTGCTCTCTGGTGGGCCAAAACAGTTTACTTTGGTCAGGCATCAGAAGCCTATGAGGCAAGACTTCATTCCATGTTCTTGTTCTTGTCATTTTTCGCTTTTGAGCTCATTTGCTTATGTGAGTGAGTTTGTTTTATGCAGTTCTTTGACAAGCTGGATTTCCTTGTCCTACTCTCAGGAACCATCGGCTCATTTTCTTCGTTTGTCAATTCGATTTTGACAAAGTTTAAGCAACTCTGAAAGGATCAATGAAACTGAAGGTATCACACTTCTCTAATTTTTATTTATTTATCCTTTTTCATTCTAGTTTAATGTACTTGTTTAAGTTCAGGTAGTAATCATTATCGGCTTCTCATTACAGTTTTTTGTGTGAACATAACAGTTTCAGGCAACTGATGATCCTCTAGACGATATACCACAGGAGAAGTTATCAGAGCTCTGGTGGACTCTTATCGTACTTCTCATTACAATCTTTCAGCTAGAGAAAGGATTGAGGAGATGTCGAAAGTTGTAAGTATGCTTGTTCCCGGTTCAAATCTTTAATCGACTCACCTGATAATGTGGAATAATTATGTGTTTTCTTATGTTACAGAAAGGGACTGTGCTAGAATCTGGAGGGAGCCAGGCTAGTTTCTTCATGCAGGCTTACACTCTAACAATACGTTCGTTTGTTAATATGTCGAGAGACTTTGTTACTACTGGCTGAGGCTTATTATCTATCTCGTGGTCACCATTTGTATCGGGACCATTTACTTGAATGTTGGAACCGGGTACAATTCAATCCTGGTAATGTTTTCTTATCTAACCGCATTTCATCTTTCTTACTGTTAGCTACTTCATGCGAAAACTTCATCAAATCTCATGGTTTTCAAAACTCTGCACCAGAATCTCTTTTTATCCAATTTCAGAAAGTTGAAGTGCTGAACAGACTTTCTGGATTTTAGAAAACTTTCTGCAGCACACTGGAATTCGCACAACAGAAATCGAGAAGGCTGTTGTTAGATTTAGAATCTAACACAGGACTTGTCCTATTAACCCTTTAAAATCTCTTTTGATATGTTTTCTAATTGTCTTGAATGTGCACAGGCACGTGGAGCATGCGCATCCTTCATCTTTGGATTTGTAACTTTCATGTCGATTGGTGGTTTTCCTTCGTTTGTTGAAGATATGAAGGTAAACCAGCAATCCTGTCTTACTACCAAATTTCATTCGATAGGAAAATGTTGGTTCCTCTTAAATAAGAACAAGAAACTGAACTGATTCATTCAATGTGTTGTTTACAGGTCTTCCAGAGGGAACGTCTCAATGGACATTACGGAGTGGTGCATTTGTGATCAGTAATACATTATCCGCGATGCCATTTCTGATACTAATCACCTTCATTTCTGGTACCGTGTGCTACTACATGGTTCGCCTCCACCCAGGCTTCATCCACTACTTGTTCTTCGTGTTGGCCCTTTATGCAAGTGTCACCGTGGTCGAGAGCCTCATGATGGCTATAGCTAGTGTTGTCCCTAACTTCCTTATGGGTATCATCATTGGTGCAGGAATTCAGGTTTGTCTACTTTATAACTAGTTATAAGCAACATTTCCTCTCAATCTTTAGTTTTGATCATCATCTGACTTTCTTGTGTGCTTTAGGGAATATTCATGCTTGTCTCTGGTTACTTTCGGCTCCCAAACGACATCCCAAAACCTTTCTGGCGATACCCAATGTCCTACATAAGCTTCCACTTCTGGGCACTTCAGGTAATTCCATGAACTTCAACACATGTCATGTTTAAACCTGCATCTTTTGCACTTTGTACAAGTATGCATAAAGGTCTGTGTTTTCCGATGAAAGGTTGTTCTCTGTGCTTTCAAGGTAAGTTACTGATTATTGATGTATGCGCAGGGTCAATACCAAAATGACTTGAGAGGCCTAGTCTTTGACAACCAAACGCCTGATTTGCCCAAGATTCCTGGAGAATACATACTGCAGTACGTCTTTCAGATCAATGTGGCACGTTCCAAGTGGATTGATCTAAGTGTTCTCTTCAGCATGATAATCATCTACCGCATTATCTTCTTCATCATGATCAAAATAAACGAGGATGTGACTCCCTGGGTTCGTGGTTATATTGCAAGGCGAAGGATCCAACAGAAAAACGCTAGCCAGAACACAACTGTTTCTCCATTTGGTTTGACACAGTCACCTTCTCTGAAGGGCTATGCCCAGAATAGTGATGCATAGAGTTTAGTACTACTAATGTACTGTAAGATTGCCAAATGCTACTAGCTTATGCATATGCACATCATAGTGTAATGATATGCTCAGCATAAGAGTGCCAAGTTTTATACTGTAATATACCAGGCTTGATTTCTAATATCACAAGTTTTTTATATATGAATTAATAAAGAAAAGTTCACCCAAAACAAGTGGCTTCAACATTCATTTAGTTCATATAAATTGAAATTTACCACAAAATATGTACCGGTAACACTCCAAATAGAATGGTCTAGATGAGCATGAGACACGGTCAAAATTTGCCCTTTAGATATCTCACCTTATCCATTCATGCCGGGCCCATCCATCCGTTTTCGAGAAAATCATTTTTTTGGTATAATAATCCATAATAATGACGGACTAACTTCTAAACTTTTAAAATTGATCATTTAGTAACAACCATATATACATATCAAGAATTCGACCATTAATGATGTACTATACATATATCACTCACAAATCGTACTTATTGAGATTCCTAAGATAACACAACACTTAGCTAGATTCATCGTTAACTAACAACCCAACCCAACTTGTCCTGGAACATGCAGGGAACACATGTCTCACAATCCGTAGTAGTTATACAGCTTTCGTACTCACTTGGGGAAATGGAACGCTCAATGCTCGGTAAACTATAGAAGAGATGTGCGATTAATAAAAAACCGAAGCTCTACGTGTCATTTTCGCCAGGCTCTATCATAATACTATTATCCAACAAAATTGCCCTTTTATACATATTTACCTTTATAGCCTTTTCAACACCATGTCAAATTGTTTAATCCAAGAAATGCAACTGAAAAGGATGAAAGATAAAGTGCTAAAATTGACAATTTCCATCAACCTCCTGTTTTCGAGGGAATATTCTTTGTGTATAATAATCCACAGTAATAACAGACTAACTGATAAAATTTTAAAATTGATAATGTAGTAACAACCATCAAGACATCGACCATTAATGAACACATTTATCATTCACAGACCGTACTTATTGAGATCTCCGAGATACCACAACACTTAGATTCATCCTTAATTTACAACCCAACTTGTCCAAAATATGCATGTAACATTTGTCTCACAATCCGTAGTAGTTAAACAATATTCTTACTCACTTGGGAAAATATAATACTCGATTAATGAAAAACCGAAGCTCCCCGTGTCATTTTCGCTAGGCTCTATTGTAATAGTATTATCCAACAAAATTCCTCTTTTATACATATTTACCTTTATACCCTTTTCAACACAATGTCAAATTGTGTAATCCAAGTGAAAAGGATGGAGGATAAAGGGCTAAAATTGACAATCTCCTCACACCGAAAATGAAAAAAGGGGAGGTGCATTTTGTATTTATTGTCGCATGTCATCATAATAATAATTACGTCTGGAAAAAATAGAGAGAGAGCGGCTATTCATCTCAGTGTACCACCGTGCCACCCTCGAACCCCAAAACGACACCATCTCCTCTCTTCTTCTGCATCGATCGGTTGTACTTTTCCCTTTCACCTCGAATTTCCCATGGCGAGCTCCAGCCAGATTAGCATCGCTTGCTCCTCAGGTATCTCCGCAATGCGATCCTCTTGTTGTCCGTGTCAATTATCCTTTCACTGTGTGGATTGTGATTTTTTTTTTCGCTGTTTCACTTTCCGATTATCTAAACTGTGCATTGATCGGTGAATTGAGTGATTGTGTGGAAATCTGTGATGTGTTGTTGCATGTTTGGTTTCAATTGTCTGTGTTTGTGTGTTCATCAGCTCTCTCGCTCTCGTTGGGTTGGTAATTGAATTGAATTGGAGTGGTGAATCTAGTGGCGTTGCTCGAGTGTTTTGTCTGTTTTAATTTACTTGTTTGTTGTTTCAGTGTTGATCTATGCATGTTTGGTATCGATTGTCTGTGTCGTTTTGTTGGAAGCTGTCATTTCATTTGGTTAGTGTGTGAATTAGACTGGTAAATCGTGTGGCGTTGCTTCGTCTATCCGTATTTATGTTACTTGTTTGTTGTTTTTGACATGGATGTTTTCTTATGCCTTTGATTGATATAGTTTGCTATTATATAGCATACAAAATGAAGCTAGTTAGGAATGCTAGCTTTGAGGAATTTTTGTACAAGGTGTAATCATTTGGTTGCAATGAATGGAATATTCGTGTAATATGTAATTATATTTAGTGGAGCGGAGCATGTTTGGCTTAAGGTATCTCTTTTGTTTTATTAACTAAAAGTGAAATTTGGTTGATTGAACATTGAATGTGAAGATCATGTATTTCCTTTTGGGTGGAAATAAAATGTTGAAGATCATGTAAATCTTCAGTTTTTACATGGAATTAAAAAAGCACATATAATTTTTTGCTGTGGTTTGCACATGAGGCGTGAGTGAATAAGTGACTGGCTGAAAATGCACCTATAAATAGTAGCATTAGAATCATTATGGGCTTCGACTTACCAGATTCATATGCTATGTACGTAATACCAATAAGCAATTTGCACTTAATAAAGGATTCCCTTAATATTAATAAGCAATTTGCACTTAATGAAGAATTTCATCCGTTCCAATAACACATTCCTAACTTTCTATTTTAGGGTAGGTAATATGAATACACGATACACACTTAATGATGTACGCCCCTCCATGCCAATAAAAGATTCCAAATTTCTGCGCTCGTGTACAAATATGGATACATGATACAGACTTGATAAGTACTCCCTTCGGTGGAATAAAAGATTCCTAACCTTTTATTCTGGGGGATTGCTTATAAGCTTCCTAACCCAAAAATTGAAAAGTTCTTATTCAACTTATCCTTTTATTTTTATTCTCTCTCCTACTTTATGTACTCTCCTTCCTACTTTAGAATGCAACATAAGTTCTTATGTAATGAATTCATGATGTTATAATTAAGAGTTATTTTTATAATTAAATTTATGGCTATGGCACAAAATAATTAAGATATGCCTTTAGAAAAGGCAACTAACATTGCTCACATGCTTGGTTATGGTTTTATTCATATAGTAAAGCCAGTTGCACTCTGCCAGGAATAGCACCTCTAACCACTAGCTGTTCGGAGCTTCATATATGATTTGGGCATACTCTGTCTGGTAGTTCTATTAGAGAAACAACTCCCCAAGTTTATCTCTTGTTGATTCTCACATGCAATAACCTCCTCCCAGTTTAATTAATTTTAAAGAGAATTCATCTTTCTTTTAAGCTTATGCAAGTCCTGCTTTCATTTTTTATCTGTTGGATGTGAACATTGCTGCACGTGCAATAAGGTGTAATGTTAGAAAATTGTGGACTGCATTTCATATACGTAAACAGATTGCTTCCTTTTGTTGTCCAAAAAATGTCGCAGCTTGTAAAGCCTATTTACCCTTTTTGTTTGTCATATGTTCCTGAACCATGCTCATGTTTGGTCTCTTTCCTTTGCTTACTTGTTATTTTATGTATTTATTTTAAATGTGTGAAGACTTCAAATATCTTTGCTAATATTTTGGATGCAGATGAGAGACCCAAGGAACCTGATGCTCTGAAGGAACAGGTAATTATATAAGTTCATAAAGAATCGAGGCCCTTTGGTCTGTATTTCCAGAACTAACATGTCTTCTTCTTTTCCCCCAGGCTATTGCCTTAGGTCATCCTAGGGAAGCTGTTGGTCAATCAAGTTTTTTTGGTTCAGAAAGAGATCCACCTATTTATCTGCCAAATCTCTTTGTCCCGGATTCACAGACAGGTTACCACAAAGGTCTCTTTTTTCCTTTTTCACTTTCTCCATGCCCCATTGGAGAGCAACATACAATAAGCAGCATGCAAAGGAGTGGTCTAATGTTGCTGAATTGTTTGTATGTTAAGTTTCAAAATGTTAATTACTGGTTCCTGATATCATATTTGTCGTCTTCTCGTTGTAAATTTAAAAGGATGTTGTGAGAAATATTCTTTGCTTTTCTGCCGCCCTGTTCTTTTGTTGTGTACATGAGGATGTTGTGATGTGCCTTGACATTCTATAGTGTCATGGTGCATGCCTTTAGAAGCATCAATAGATGACTGGATTTTAGCTTAGGTTTGTTGATTACTTAGCAAACAATTCTCTCTGTAACTATTCTGAGGATGAACAGCTACTTAGTATACTGTCATTATGAAGTTATCTGTTCCGAATTTCCTACGTGTTCTTATTGTTGGATAATATTTCATTTCATGGTGATTTTCAAAAGCATTGAACATTAGGTATGTGATTTTAGCTGCTCTCGGAATTTAGTTGACATAGTTTTTGTGAAGCTTACATATTTAAGCTTCTTTAGGTTCTTATCCAGTACAATCATATGGCATTTTCAGGATTACTAAACAAGTTCTTTTGTTTGGTAATATTCATAAATTAGTTACCGGGTGTTGGTAAGTGTTTTTAAGCTGAAAGAGTTCACTTGTAGAAGATATTACACCTAACGTGTGTTCACATTTGTCTCCTTTGGGACACATGTATATTGTTATCCCAAGTTCACTTTTTTTTTAATTTTTTTTTTTATTATTATTATTATTATTTTTTTGGGACGCATGTATCCTATTACTTGTGAAAGGTCGAAATATAGATTATTTCGACAAATATTTGTTGATGGATTGTTACAGGCATATGTCAGTCCTAAAGCTATCTTTTACAAGCTTATCCTGCAGAGGACTTATTTTGCCTTATATTCCTCAAGGTTATGAAAATTTTCATGGTGACTTGGATGATTTCCCTCTGTATGGCCACAATGAGGAGTTGAATAGTAAAACTCCTGTAAGTTTGTGATATTTTCTGTAATAGTTCCCCTTTTCTCTCACCTCTGTGTAATATATTACTATTTTCATTGCTCATCTGCAAGGGTATGTATAACCATTATGCTTCTCCTGGATTCCATAATGGTTATGGCTACAATAAGCAAATGTCATGTGGGTCATACAATCCTGCAGCGACATCTTTGTTTGGAGGTGATGCTTTATTTGGTCAGTATATTATGTACTCTTGTTAAATATATTGCCAGTAAGTTGTTCCTCCTAACCTATCCTATGTCTGCTGTGTCTATTTAACATTCAGAGCCAAACTTTTTTGTGACTGTTGACCACCGAGCTGATCCTGTATTTCAAAGGTCACAATTGGATGGTACATCCTCACTCTGTTCTCCTGGAAGAGGAAATTATCCTGGAAAGCCTGTTGGACTTGACTTTCTGGATCAGCAGCGGGTATGTGAAGGATCCAGATCCAGTAGCATTTGGTCTGATTGGCCAAAGCCCTTAGACGGACACCACCCTTTTAGTCTGGTAACTCCTTTAACATTACTTTTAGTTTGGTAACTCCTCCAACATCGGGCAACTAGTTAAATTGTTATGTTCATTGTGATCAATGTTGAAATTGTTTTTGCATACTCGCTAGCTTTTGTTTGTTTATTTATTTATTTATAATTTTTTTTTTAATATGCTTGAAATGTCCAATTTCAGTTGTGAAATTACTACCTCCTAAGAAGACATTTTATTGAGATTGCCGTTTGAGGATGCTTGAAAGTAAGATTTTGTTGTAATTAATAATGACGTAAACAGAAGGTAAAACTGTTCATAAATAAATTCTTTGGGGAACTTTTTTCACTTTGTTTCCCCTCAATTAATGACTAAACATTAGGAGAAATTGGGTTGACTATACATTAGAAAAAAACAGCACTACCACTCATCTAAGTGTTTGCCACATTCTCCACACTAATGTGATTGGCTTTTCCTAATGTTAGGAAAAACTTGGTTTCTGTAAGACTTGCTCCATGAATATATTATACACTCTGTCCCATTTGATATTACACATCACACGCAATTACTTTCTACCGGCACTTAAAACAAAATCTTTAAAAATAACAAAGAAACAATTATGACCCAAATGAATATAAACTACACAAATTTATTTACTCATCTCAGACAATAACATTCACATTCATGAGTATTCTATGTTCCTGTTGTTTTAAATAGGGTTATGAGTATGACCATAATCAGAATGATGCAGGCCACCTTAGGGGTTGGAGATTTAATTGAAAGATTCCTAGGGATATAGAAGAGTTATAACTAGAAGAGTCATAAGGATATAGAAGTATAATCTTGGTTTTATTATTCATTCGATCCCATATAATAATTAAACTTATCCATACCCTATTTATTGGACTTGGACTATCCCATAATGAACTTATGACACGATTTTCCGGGATCCCGGTCCGGGAAACACTTGGACATCCACTATGCTAAGCATCCCACTATAGAGGTATCTATTCTGGGCGGGCCAAAATATGGTATGGGATAGCGGGATTGACAACAGTGGGGTATCATTGTGTTTTTCTTCATGTTCAATATTCAACTGTATTATCATAAGTTGGCTGTGATTGCTGTCTGGGCATCTCAAGAAATTGTTTAAAGACTGCTAAAAATCTGTTGTAGAACCATAAGAATGGATGGGTACAGAATTAGACGATGGCCTATTAAAAGACTGATAAACTGTAGTTGGCTTTATCTACTTAACACTTGGCTTAATGATACATGACAATCTTTTATCCACCGAACTGATTCGGATGCCAATGGTTCTTTGATGCATGGTTGCTCTTGAATGGGCAGAAATTGCTGAAACTGAATTTTGTTCCAATTGTCTGAAGCATATGTGGATTCTATTCATTGTTGCTTCACAAATTTCATTTTAGAAAGGATCTTTTTCATGTAGCTGGACGTGTTTTCTTATGAGACATCTGTATTATTGTGCAGGCTTCTCAGCAATCAAGGTTTAGTAGCTTGGGATCTTGTTCACTTTCTTACATGGACAAAGCACATGCTCACGAACTTGATCAAGTTGGTATTGCTGGAAATGCTGGTTATAAGTTTGGAAGTAATGTAGGGAGTTGTCCTGGTCTCAATTATGGGAGACATTTTGGGCTAGGAAATGGTTCAGTTTGCAGCTGTAGTAGTGCCAATGAGATCTTTAATGAGCATAATCGTGGCCCTAGGTCTTCAAAAGCTAAGAGGCAGATGCTTCCTGAGAGTTACTTGTGGATTGATAGTAACAGACACATTCCCTCTTCTGGAAAGATCCGTAATGCGTCGTACAACAAACCAGATCTCATCATTGAAGATGCGAAATTCTTTGTTATTAAATCTTACAGTGAGGATAATATTCACAAGAGCATAAAGTATGGTGTCTGGGCCAGCACTCCCCACGGGAATCAAAAACTTAATTCTGCTTATCAGGAAGCAAAGGAGAAACCAAACAATTGCTCAATCTTCCTGTTGTTCTCGGTGAGCCTTTTTCGCTCGGTTTCTTTGCTTCACAGTAAATTTAGCGGATGTCCAGTAGTTTGATAAAATATTCAAAACTCACAAGCTTTAAAAGAAAATGGTTAAATAGGTAACCTAGAGAAGGTATTTGATATTCTTTCGTAGTGGTGGGCTTTTTAGTAAATTTTGGCAAACTACAAGGGGAGGGGGGGGGGGGGTGGAGTTGGGATACTTTTGGGGAAAATAACGATTCACAAGGCATCAATAGAAAGTAGGAACTCTTCTAATTATATTTACTTGCGTAATGGGTTGTATAGCTGGTGCACAATAAAATCAGTGTTTTCACCTTCTTCCCAATTACTTACTGCTGTTCGCTTGATCAATCACTGCAGGTTAATGCTAGTGCTCAGTTTTGTGGAGTGGCTGAAATGGTAGGACCTGTAGATTTTGAAAAGAGTGTGGATTACTGGCAACAAGATAAGTGGAGCGGGCAGTTTCCGGTCAAGTGGCACATTATAAAGGACGTTCCAAATAGTCAATTCCGTCACATCGTGCTTGAAAATAATGATAACAAGCCTGTGACCAACAGCAGAGACACACAAGAGGTACAAAATCTTACTCCTTGCCAAACTACACAAATGGGACACCAATACTCCTAAATATGTAGTAATATGCCAAAATACAAATATACTCGTGTGTCCATTAGCTTCTCACCTTCAGACCCCTTGCCTTTTAACACCTCAATTTCTGTACTGCTGCCCTGAATTTGAGATGATGTCAGCAAAATGTTTTGAGTGCCCATGTCGGCATGCTGGTGTCATTAACTAAATTAAATTTCCAAACATCCATTATTAGAAGTTTCATACATTTAGACCCCTTCATTTACACTTTTCTTATACATTAGAAGGGCATACAGTTTTCGTAATTTCAATACTTAGCAATGTCCACTGCAATTTAACGAGAGGTGGTCTAAAAGTGAATCTAATGGTGAATGGGTTTATTTGTGATGTGACATACATCCACATTGGACTTGATTTTGATTTTTTGTTAGGGTGATTACCTACACATCACCTTGAGTTTGTGGGGGATTACTTGTTTCCCGAAAGGAATGATGTTACATGTGCCTCCTTATCATTTTGCAGTCACACGGTGCATATCTAGTATCTACCTAAATTCAAATTTGACTGGGTATATTCCAGGTTACTATCTAAAATTCCCCTTTTCCTTACTTTATGTGACTTGTTGTAGGTAAAATTGGAACAAGGTGTTGAAATGCTGAATATTTTCAAGAACTATGAAACCAACATCTCCATCCTTGATGATTTTGATTTTTACGAAGACCGACAGAAAGCCCTGCAAGAACGAAAATCCAAAGAACACCTCAGTATGCCAGTCACTGTGATGGATGCAGGAACTGAAAAAAGAAATCTGGGTATGGAGTCCAATGAATTGATAGAAAAGATGTCCAAGAGCTTTGCTCAGGTTGTTCGCCTGAAGGAATGTAGCAAGAATTCCATAACAGCTGCTAGAAGCTGAGGGTTCTCAAGTGGCATTCGTGAATCTGGTGTATGAACGCCCATGATAGGTGCATTGTAATCATGCATAGTTGTCTGTACTTTTATATATTATTGGGGGATGATACCATAACTAGTTAGGGATAATACTACACAATTCATGAAACTGCTACTTTATTCACCCATGTTTTGGTAATCTGCTGAGACCCTGCTATTGTCCTACCATACCATAGCTGTGCGGATTTGCAGATAATTATGCTTTTGTATTGCTGCAAACCAGCTAAATTGCTTGGCAATGTTGTGATGATGACGATAATTCTGTAAAGCTGTTATTTTCTTTTGCTTTTTAGTTTACTTTTTCTTATGTTTAATCGTGTGAACATTGTGAGATTTCATGTCTGGGCTTGGGTGAAATAGTCGGATTTTTATGTTGCCGAGTCCATGATCTCTTACGAGATCTATGCACAAATAAATCTCGTGAACATTACGAGCAGATAAGGGCTGAGTACAATAAGGTGGTGACGAAGTTGTTGGTGGTGACGAAGTTGTCGGACGTGGACGTTAGGTGGTGACGAAACTGTTGGTGGTAACGAAGATGTTGGTGGGGACGAAGCTGTCGGACGTTAGGTGGTGACGAAGCGGTTGGTGGCCACGGAGAAGATGAAGTTGTCGTTGCTAAGCCTTCTCTTTGGGCGAATGAGGTGGTTGGGGTTTTGCTTCTAAGATGAAGCATTTTGATGCTAAGTCGTAGTTGCTTTAGAAGTCTACCGTTAGTTTTGGCTTTGTTAGTTTTCTTTGTTTGTTGAGATTTAGTGTCGTTCGGGTCTCGGTTGAGGTGAAGTCGGAGGTTTAGGGCACGTTTTTCATTCTCTGTCGACCCTCATTTTCGGAAGATGATTTCCTACTGTACGACCGAATCTTTGGCAACAATCCCGGAGCTCTTCGAGCTGCGACGACGGGAGGGAACCTGATTTGGGGAAGAGGTTTATTTATGTGTTCAGTTCGAACTACATTCAATATTTCCTTAAGCTCGCCGTCAACTTCTGCAATTTTGCTACGCCAAGAAGAATCAGTTGCTTCACATATGCCGTTTGTGATACGCGACGCTGGAAGGGCAAGGCTTGACCGGAGCAAAGGTGGGCGGGAATGGAGATGTGGAGCGGGTTGGCATGTTTATATGCTGAGGTGGGATCGTTATGGAAGATTGAGATGGCGTTGGAGATGGAAGGGCGTGTGGGTTTTGAGGTTTGGGTGAGGTGTTCTTTGTTTGTTTGGTTCGTTTTTCTTCTGTCGTTGTATTTTACGTTTGTTTGTTTTGTTTCGAGCATTTCTTATGCTCGTTTTGTTTTATTTTTGAATAAAAAATAAAAGAAAATTTGGCCGCTTTAAAAAAAAAATAAGATTCCTCTGTGAAAGTTCTCCCTGCTGATTACAATTTGTGAAACTTTAGGTAACGGTATATTGAGTTTTCAGCATCTCAAGCCACAAATATACGACCTTTTCAACATCACTTGCTACAATATCCATGTTTTAGAATCTTGAAACTCTATCGATGAAGAAAATGGCATTGACTGATCCTGTTGCTTACTGGGAAAGAACGTCGTGTTCTCGCAAACTTGCAACACTCCAGGATGTATATTGTTTGAAGCTTAGTGAAGAAGAAGTGGTCAAAAGGATTCTGGGTTAATTGCATTTTTCGTCCTCCAAGTCTTCATCCTCCGCGTATTTAGTCCTTTTTTTATACATTCTAATACGGTCCTCTTCTCTCCTAGATAGTCCTCCTGCTGATTTGGCTCGAATTGTGATGATGTGGACGGATTCTGAGACGAACTAAGACGGACGCTCTGAGACGAACTACAAATTACGACTTATCTGATATAACCATATCAGAATTCTTGCCCCAAATCATAATCCAAAAAAACCTAACCTCCAAAATTGAAATCAAATCTCTCTGAAAATCTGTACCTCTCAAAAGATGACCTCTTCTTCATGGGATTCGTGGATTCCTAGGTCGTCTTCATCGTCTGAAAGTGATTCTACCGTCCAGTACTGTGATTGCAATGCTCGAGCTCGATTCATGAAGTCTGGCGACCCACGGGATCCGTTGAGGAGGTTTTGGACGTGTGCATACTATGATACTCCGGTAATTCTACTACTTTTACTCGTTATTTCTTGGTTGTTATTGCTGTAATTGGTATGATTTGCACACAATTGGTTGTGCTCTGTTTTAGTCGAATTGAGGTTAGTAAATCTCTGTTTTAGGAATGTTGAGTTCGTATCAACAATAGTCGATTCTACCTGATCACAAAAGCTCACAATAACAACTAAACCACCAAGAACATGCTGCACCAAATCCAACACACAACACACGCAACCAAACAAGAAAACAGAGAACGAACACAAACCAAAAGAAAGACACAAGATTTAACGTGGTTCGGTTGTAAATAACCTACGTCCACGGAGATCAAATAGCTGCCACTATATTATATCAATCCCAATTACAAGTCCCTAACAGTATGCAAGAAACAAGAACAAATCTGTCTCTCAAAGCTAGAACCTATAATCTATATAATATCACCCTTCGGAGTAGTCGAACCGGGTCTTCAAGCTGTAATGAATGTATCTAAGCATACAACAATCATCCCCTTATATAGCATACAAATCACAGCTAAAACCTAAGAGAAATCGAATAGGAATAGAATCTTTAATAAAGACAATTTCCTTTTCCTGTCTGCTGTTGGATTCAGAGATTCACCTAGAGGTTGACCAACCCCTACCTCAACACCTACTCTCTGTTCCTGTGCTGAGATAACATCAACTCCACAAGGAAGAATCAGTATTGAAAGATTCTATAGTAAATGTAGTGGTCCAAGTGTTGATTAGTTTAAGGTTGTTGCAGCTGCAGGGAAAAGAGAGAAAAGACGGATGGAAGTAAATGTTCTAGGGCTAATGTGAATGGATAGATTTTACTAGGGTAAGATGTAAGTTTTTGGAGGGAAATGTTCATCACACTAAACCAATTCCCTCCCTTTTTGGTTCCAGATTTGTTTTTACTCTGGAAGTGTGTTAAAGTGTGGTGTGTGTGTGTTTTAAGGGACCGTGGAGATGACATGGAGTGAGTTGGAATGCCATTTGTTCTTTCTCGACACGCTGGCAAGCCTGTATTGCTTAATTCGCACGTTTCACGCTCCCATACGATGAATTATACAAAATAGAGGACCAAGAGCGCAGAGAGCGCCAGAGCGGGGACCAAAACCGCGGAGGACGGCGACTTGAAGGACCAAAAATGCTTTTTACCCGAAGGATTTCTACTAAAGAAATTGAATCACTGAGTTTCTCAGCATTTGAAAAGATTTCTGCCTTGGATTTTTCTCTTCCACAATCACTGAGAAAGTTGACTTTAGATGGTTGTAAACTTACTTTCAAAGACATGACAATGGTGGCCAGGTTCGTTACCTCAGCTTGACGTACTCCGGCTGCAGAATGATGCATTTTGCGGTAAAGAGTGGAAGTCAGTTGAAACTGAGAACTGAAGAACACTCTCTCCCAAAGTTGCCTCCTTTTGTTCTGTAGAATAATAACCCGTACTTGAGTTCTCATCAATATGCGGACAAACCAGCTGAGTTATAAGCTCCTGTTATCTCAGTGTAACTAGTACTGGGACTTGGCTCGAACAGATGAAGCTTCTCCAGGAGCCTTTCGACTAATATACCAGCAGCATATGAAACCCCGGATACCATGATACCGAGCATAACAAAGTTCAAGGCACACTTCATGTAACGCTTCGGTGGTCTTTGGACATGAGCCTTTCCAACAGCCAGCAAAAGAATAGACACAGTAGAGGCTGCCACTACTGCCAGAACCTTAAACTCTTTATCACCACTCTTGCGGAATGAGAATCCATAAACAGCAGGTGGTAGTAACCCAAATATAAGGTATGATAGTATAGCAACTACCGAGTGAAGTAAGAATTTTTTTTTCCTGCCAAGGAGCTTTCTGTACTGATATTCGTTGGTTAATTCATCAGTGATTTGATTAGTAACTTGCTCTATGGGATCACAACGCAGCTTCCACAGCTGTAAATATGAATGTAGATATTAGTATAGAATAAGAAAAGTATTCTTTAAAAGCCCATCTTTTTGTTGTTTCAGCTTACATTGTGACAGATGATGAAAAGTCCTGCAATGAGATTGGCCATCGCCATAGCTAAAACATTTGCTGTGGATCACACATTAAAGGTCGGAATTAGAAAGTGTATTTCTGAGTGAATACGCGATATAGTATGTGTATATAATATAATGGCACGAAGAACTACTCACATGTGGCAGCACCTCCAGCAGCTGCGGATGAAACAACACTTAAGCTAGTAATTGATTCGGCCAGTCCACCGTACACTATGCTTTTCATTACTTCAATTTGTATCCCACCTAAACTTGTTTCAGGAATGCATAAGCAATTTGAGTTAGTAAACTTTCGGAACAAAATCAACTAAATCAACCATTATCAAGTCAAAATACTCACTGCTTGGGATAAAAGCGCTGAAACACGACAAGCATCTCAATCCATCAGGCTCTGTGTCTGTGTTAGCTCTACGTTCTTCCACATATATTTGTGGCATTTGATCATCATCAGAATCACTTTCATTTTGATAGCGAGTAATCAGGCCCGGCCCTGAGGGTGTGCGGACTGCCGGACCGCTCATGGCCTCTGAAAAACTGGCCCCAAATTTATAGATATATATATATTTGCGATGTAAAAAAATTAAAAGAAAGATTTTGTAGTTTATTGGATTTGGTTAAATTTTAAGGCCTTTGTCATTTTGAGGTTGTGGGTTCAATTCCTATTGTGTCCTTTTTAACATATATTTTTTATTTTTATTTAAATAATTGGGCCCGTTTAAAATTTTTGCACAGGGCCCGTAATGTACCTTGATATATAGGACATCGAAGTTTCTGCTTCTGCTGTGAAAGCTCCAAGTTGCTCCGGCACTGGAATTGCAGCATGCGGTGGTTTGAGTAGGTTCTCAGTAGGACCACCTATGTTCCATGATGTTGGAATTCCAACATCACCTGCAGCATATATGCAACAGAACGAATGAGCGCGCTACTGATATTTAATTTTACAAAATTGAGTAATAATTCTTGTTTTTTAATTACCTTGCTCAAAATCTGTTTCCTTCTGTTCAATGCCAACAGCTTTTTGTTTTTTATCATATCTTTCACCAAATAAACCATTGCTTAGGATATTAAAAACGCTGAAACACGGAATGCATCTCAATACATCAGGCTCTGTGTCTCTGTTAGCTCTAGGCTCTTCCACATATATTTGTGGCATTTGATCAGTATCATCATCATCTTCACTTTCATTATGACCAGCACTGTAAAATATCTCAGAGTCCTGTAATGAAGATTTATAACCAACTGAAGATTTACTTTCGTTGCGAGAAATTTGAAGGCTGCGTTTTCTCTTACGAAGAATCACACGTCTTGTGATACATGAGTGACAGTTGGGGCAGAACAAGTCATGAGTGGTTTGCTTTTGCAGTACCTTCTCAACATCTATGTCAACGTAAACTTGTTCCCCAATCTCCACAATGTTCGCATCGCCAACACTGTCAATCATTGTAAGCCTGTTTCTCTCATGAGACAGAAAATCCAGTTTCTCAACCTGAATTTCTCCAAAATGTGAAGGTTCAGCACCTGAAATCATGTTCAAACATAAGACTGTCGATCTCATAAAGTAGAGACGTCTTGCGATACAAGAGAGAGTGCTGGAAAACTATAAATTATACAGAAAATAACATTGACGAAAAGAAGGCCTTTAGGGGTCTTAATTATAAAAAAAATATGGTTCAAAATAACTTGGGGTTCGATTCAACAATAGTCTAGTTTACCTAATTACAAAGCAAGAACGTAAGCAAGAAAGGACACAAGAATTTAACGTGGCTCGGTTGTAAGGATGTGTTATTTTCATCTGAAAATTGATAAAAATAAATTTAGTTCAGTTCAGATTTGGCTAATAGTATTTTGTACTACAAATAAGTTCAGTTCAGATCCATTCAGTTCAGTTCAGATCAGACTTTTCCGGACGAAAAGAACAGAGCCTAAATAACCTACGCTAACGGAGATCAAATTAATAGCTTCCACTATATTATCACAATTCACTATTACAAGTCTTTAACCAAATCCAAGAACTAGCAACCAATCACAGTTTCTCTAGCTAGCAACCAATCATAGTTTCTCTAGCTAGCACCTACAATATCGATAATATATTTAACCCTTCGAAGTAGTCGATGCCTTCAAGCTATGTATGAATGTGTCTAAAGCATACAACCTACCTCCCTTTCTATAGCCTCCAAATCGCATCTAAACCTAAAAGGATTTGATATGAGAATTAATAATAATTCCTTTTCCCTGACTATAACGTGATTCCGGAGTTGATTCAGAAGGTCGACTCAACAACCACCCCAACACCTCTCACCGTGTCTATGTTGAGATAACACCAACTCCACACAACTCTTATAAAAACAGGCCACTAGACTTCAAATTCTCATTAAATTAGATTTAATAGCATATTTTAACATCCATATTAGTGTTAATTGATTACACTAATGGATGCCCCGACCGAAGCAGAGCTCTGGTACCGGAAGGATATGATTGTCAATGACATTTTAGACCAATTTGCAATTTGGGTAAGTTATATGATTTAATTTTCATATATTTTGTGTCAAATTTGTAACTAGTAAAGATTAGGCTAAATGTTTAAGAATCAGAAATTGAGGTTGTGTTGATGAATGAGAAATCAGATTTTGTACAGGCACAAAAATGTACATTTCATGTTTTAATTCGCCAAAATTCAAATTCGTGGAACTAAATGTAATTAAAGTATACATAACAGGTACTTTATTGAAAAATAGATTGTCACTTACATGTAATAAAGAAATCTAACAGGGGGTCCATATGAATTTATCCCTTATGATTATATAGAGAAAATTAATTATAAGGGTCACTATGAAGGTCTTTCTCATAAAGGACCCTCTTGTGTTATAATTACATTTTAGTCCAAATTCAATTACATTTTAGTCCATTTGAGTTGACCAACACTTTAAACACCTTCCAATCAAACATGACTTAAGAAAAATAAATATTTTCAATCAAAAAATTAATTTAAAGATTTAAAAAATCTAAATAGAATTATAAAATAAAATAAAAATTAAATATTTAACAAGATCCATCCATCTTCTTCTTCGCTAAAGCTTCGGTACCAGAAAATTCCGGTATCGGAGCTCCGGCGCGGGTAACGGTGGAGCAATGGTGGAGCTGCTGCTCCACCGATCTGGTGGTGGAGCAAGCTGCTTGTTGCACCGTTAATGGTGGTGGAGCAGCTTGCTCCACCGTTTTCGGCGCTGGAGCTCCGGTACCGAAAAAAATTACGGTACCGAAACTTTAGGGATGATGAAGAAATTTTTTTTATTTTTATTTTAGTTAAGTTTTTTTCTTTAAAATTTATTTTATTAATTTAGTAGACCGAACTTATTGGCCAAGACTTAACAAAGATAATGAAAATAAACTGCTTCCTCCTATTTTTTTTTAGTTGTTATTTTAGGAATTTCACACATACTAAGAAAGACCTATTACTAGCTTTGTAATTATAAAAATTATTCTCAAAAGCCTATTGATATTAATATTATATTGTATTGATAGTTGTGAATATAGGGACAAAAGAGAGTTAAACTTATTAATATCAATCATTACATTTATACCTAAAGTGACAAGTATCTCTGTTATATCAAAATTTTTAAAAATACAACTAAATAAGATAGGAAAATAACTAGTAAGACTCTGTTCTTTTCATCTGAAAATTGATGAAAATAAATTCAGTTCAGATCAGATGCATTCAGTTCAGATCAGTTCAGTTCATATGCATTCAGTTCAGTTCAGATTTGGCTAATAGTATTTTGTACTACAAATAAGTTCAGTTCAGATCCATTCAATTCATATCAGTTCAGTTCAGATCAAACTTTTTTAGACGAAGATAACAAAACCTAAATATATAAGAAGATGCGTGAGCCTCTCGTTCCGTCATGAAACTAACAAAACTAATGAAACTAAATTGTTGATGTAAAATAAATGTTTGAAACTAAAGACGGCGATGAAACTAATTAAAACTAACATTTAACATTAATATATATTTAACTTGAAACTAACTTTTAAAATTAGTACATAGTCCTTTCGATCCAGAACAGTTGTACCGTTTTGACTTTTTGTGGCCAACAGTTTTAGAGTTTGATTACAAATTACTCTTAAACTATAATGATATAAAATTTACCAAAATTATATTATGAAATTTCACATCATAAATTTTCAACATGTAATTTTGTTAAATATTTTACCATTATAGTTTAAAATTAATTCTTGGTCAAATTTTAAAACTGTTGACCGTGAAAATCAAAACGGTGCAACTGTTCTGGGACGTAGGGAGTATTTAATTTATTAAAAACTTTTTATGTTACACAAAGTTTAAAATGTATAATTTGTACTTAAGTCATGCATTTTATTATCTTTGACATTACTGTATACCCCATGGAAAAGTACATTTAGTACTCCAAGTTGAAGTCCCCTACATTTTTGGTCCCAAGTAGAGTGAACAGAGCAAATGTATATACGGTCTGTGTTTTTATACGTTTTTAGGGCGCAATTTTGGTCCCCCAGCTGACTGGAACGTCCAAATTGGCGTCTGAATTGGATTCGCGTGTTTGTCCCATTTGAGTCCCAATCGCTTAAAATCGTGGGAGAATTAAAATTTCCAAATTTTTCAAATTTTCTTCCAAGAACCCTAATTTCCAATTTCGATTCTCAGTGAAAATGAAGGAGAGTGAGAGATCACAGTCGAATTGGGGTGAGAATGAGTCGTGTTCATTTCAACACACTTGTGAATGTCCGGAGAATTTGAATGAAGGAGATTGAGATGATCGGTTTCAGCGCCGGGTGGACGGTTGGTAAAGGTTATTGTCAGTTTGTCACCCCACCACTTAAGGCGCTCGACGAGGACGTCGAGACTTTAAGGGGGGTAGTTTGTAATACCCCGCATCCCACATCGCTTAAGAGTGAGTGGAATAAAGGGTATATATGTTAGACCACCACTCTCACATGGTATGAGGCATTTTGGGTGATTCCAAAAATAAATCCGTGCGGGCTCAGGGCCAAAGCGGACAATATTATATTGTGGGGATATGTGTGGGTCCGTCCAGGAGTAACCATGCCGGCCGGATTGGTTGGGTCGTTACAAAAATGGAAAGGAAGAGTTACAAAAATGGAAAGGAAGAGTTAGGAACACCGAAGGGCTCTCTTTTCTCCTCTATTTCCACTCTAATCTACTTAAAATCAAGACTTTACTGCATTGTCGGCCTCTATTCACTTTCTTCACTGCACGTTTGTTTTTTTAATGGATCGGTGCCACGGTGCACAACACTTTTACGCATTTTTTTATACGCCCCATTTCTGCCGAACTGTTTGGAATGGGTATGATTTTTCACAACCGGTTGTTTCTGATTTTGAATAATCTCTGTAAGTGTTGCTGTTTTACGGAGGTTGACCTATAGGTTTACCTAGAGGTTCACTCAACCCCGTATTAGTGTAAACAGAGCACTTTATCGTCTTTTATTGTTTTATCTATTCTAACACTAATTGTTCCACAGTTGTAGTTGTTTTACTTGTGCAGGAAGTTTATTAGCTTATGGGAATTATCAGAATTCAAGAAGGAAGAGACTTATTCAAGGAAGAACTCTAAAAGGAAATCAAGTTCTAAAAGGACAAGGAGTCTTACATGAAGAAGTCGTTTCCTAATAGAAGACTGAAGATCTAAGCGTCCAGATTCATTCACACGTTTCCTAAAGGATTTCGAACAAGCCTTATCTATCACTATATATATGGAGCATCGACAGAAGAGAGACAACGATACAAGAGCCGAAAGTTCAGTTTATAGAGTTATAGTTTTATAGTTTTATTTGTGTCTTTTACACTAGTTTATATTCTAGACTTCTCTAACAACGTATTGATTGAAGGTAGAATATATAGATTGGTTTCTATATCATCTTATAGGTGACTAGTGTTGTTTTTCTAGAATAGATATTGAGAGTATACAGCGTTGTACGAACAAGATCTTTTCTAGTTGATTTTCTACCTTGACTGGGCATTCGAGCAAGCTTACAAAAGCTGCTTGAAAAATACCAAACACAGGTTTGTTAATCTGCAGGTTGACGTAGGTATTCACTGAACCCCGTAGTCAATCGTGGACCATTGGCTGGTATTTTGTATCACGCCCACCTGGGTTCGAAACTCCGCCCCATATTAAATTTCCACTCGATTGACCTCCCCAAAGAGGTTGAAATCCGCCACGAGTGCGGGGGAGTATTGGAGAATTAATATAAATGACTAGATTTCGTTTCTCCCCAACAGCTTAAGCTTTTGGAGAGTTGAAATTCTATCAACTTCTCTTATATGTGGCACACACAATTTCCTACTCCGGATTTTACCATTATAATACACCAAGAAGGTTTTTAGCTTTGTGATTCAATAGGTGCCTGTATATATAGCAGGAATAAAACTAGGAACTTTACAGGAGTATTTATAGCTGTCAACCAGGTTAAAAACTTATTTTGATTGTCATGTCGTCAAATTGTCAATTGTCATTTGACATATGCAATATTAGTACTTAGGTGAAGTTCCTTTTGATCATGTAGTTGATGATATGATGTGGTGTATCCGTAATATACCTTGTTGGTAATTTCGTCAACTGGCGCTTGTTAGCTTTTACGGGTATCTTCCCTTAATTTGCATATTTTCTTCGTAACATGCATAATAAGCTTGGTAGGCTTATTCAGGTACAAGTTTAAGCGTATATAGTATTGGAACTTGGATAGTTATGTGAATCAAAGTGATAAAAGAAGAAAGAAGGGGCAAAGAAGAAATAAGAAGAATCACAGACAAACGAACCAAGTTGAGAAGAATTCTTGGAACACGAATTCGGACACACATGAAATCCAACAAAGTCGAGCGGGAGTTTTCAACTTACAACCTTCTTCTGCAGAATTAGGACATGAGCTGTAAATAGAGATTGGAGCCCTGACAGTGACAGAACAGAGATTGTCTTGGGTCTTTGAACCAGAGATCACAAGAGATCATTCAACTTGTCTTATTTGTTTAGATTTATGTCTTGTATAGCATAGATTAGCCTCTATAAATAGCTTAGCATTGTTCTTGTAAATTCATTCAGAAATTCTTCAATCAAAACAACTCAAATTGAGTATAATGTCTTCACGCTCTTACTGCTCACTTTCTGATATATAGTACAACTTATAGCCTTATAGGCTTATTCTTCATTCTAGAGTCTCCAAGATGGCTGGACAGGTATATCCGTATATTACTTAAGGTTTATGAAGAGGTCAAATTCACTTTTTTTTTTTTTTTTTTTTTTTTGGACATATTAAAGTAATTCATTCAATATTTATTCATTTTTATCAAACGTCTTCAAATGTGATAATCTGTGGGAGAAGCTGATACATGATTGGGGTAGGATGTTCAATTGGCTATCATGTAGCACTAAAAGAAAAGAAAGGCTCCTAGCTTCATTCTCAAGGTTGTAGAAGCTGATGCTATTTATCATGTTTAGAGTACCCATAGGAAAGTTGGTACTTTATGCTAGGATTGTAATCCAATTGAAGTTTGAGTAGTGTTTTGGAGTTTTACATGGTCTTGTTGTGTTTCGTTTGTTAGGATTAGTATATGTACTCAAGTACTTATGAAGCTTTACATGGAACGAGCAGTTACCGCCTTTCCAAAAAATTTAAATCTATTGTAAACTTCCCCAATACCACTCTTACTTTGTGTGTTATAGTTATTTACACATATTTCTTCGTACATTGTTTATCCTTTTACATTACCAATTACAAGCACCGTTATACAACTCTAATGAAATTGCTACAAGCATATTGTTGATAAATATGGGCACCGCGATTAGCGCGGTGCTCCAATTATAGTGTCAAATAGAGGAGGGGAGCATATAGGTGTAGTGTACCTTGCTCAGTGTCAACTGATGATGAATTGTCATGTTGGAGAATGTTACTTTCAAGATCAGCAACTTCTTCTTCCTGTTCCTCCGGAAGCAGTCCTGTTACTATTTGCTCTTCCATCTTATCTCCTCCTTACTGCAGACAACAGATATATGAGGAACAAACAGTTAACAGACAAATTAATTAAACAAACAAGAAGAAATAAATGAATATTTGTTGGGAGATGCAAACAATATATCATAAAAATTCATAATTAACATTGCTGGTGGTTTAATTTTTCTACTTACTGTTATTTGCTATCTATCTAGTTACCTGCCTAACTTGTAGCAAAACTTGAAATCTTTTAATGGGAAGAGAGAAAGAGCAGCTGTAATGTATATGAATGTTTTGTTTGCTGAATACAATGATGCTATCGAGTAGAAGAAGACTTAAGTTTTGGTAGAATATATGGTTTGTGACTTTATTAATTTAAAAACAAATAAAAATAAAATAAAATAAAATATATATATATATTCTAGCAGAAAAGGTATTATTTTAGTATTCTTTTACTTAGTTATTTAAAATTTTTGTGTATTTACACTTATAGTTTAAAAAGATATGCAAGTATTATTATAAATCATGCATGTGTAATCTAATTTGATATACAAGTTGGAACGGGGAATCAATAAATGGTCCATGTGTTGAAGTGAAGGTTGAATTTTACTAATGATTGTTGAACTTGACTTCCGTTGTTGTCGCCCAATTTAAGCATGTGAAGTCTCTGAAAATTTTGTGTATCGAATAATAGTATTTATTTGGTTGCTGATTCATGTCCAGGCTAGCTGCAGAGTTCATTAAATTAAATATATAGCAGTTGATTAAGTCAGTAGGAGACAAAACTATGGTTGTTACAATTAATTTTAGCAGTAGGAGACTTCTGATTAAAAAATGTGAAGTCTGGTATTTGGTTGCTGATTCATCATGTCCAGGCTAGCTGGCTTCATTAAATTAAATTGTAGAAACGACTATGATTAATTGATTAATCAGTTTGATTTGTCAGTTCAAGAAACTGAGAAAGACTTTTGATTCCTCAAACACAAACACTATTCAAGCAATACTGCTGGTTGGCACCAACAAACCAATTGCCAGTTAACAAAAATTAACTCTTCCAGTCCAGCAGCTACCAACAATCTATGGCGTCGGCCTATGTTGCTCTACTTTCTCTAAACTCTACCATTGAACAACACCCCTTTACATTCCCAGAAATAAGCCGCCAAGAAATTGAATCTCTGAAAGAAAAATCATACTTTCTCATCGATTTTTTCGAAAAACATCATAATTCCCAAATAAGCCGCAAAGAAATTCTGGATTTAGAGATACTAACAAAACAAGTGGCTTTATTAGCAGGTTGTATGATTGACTGCCATGCTATGGATCAGATGCTCGTAAAAAAACATGGATACTGCAGTGGGAAAAACAGTTCCAAACTGTTTCCAGATGAACTTATTCATCAAATCTTCAAAGATTCAATGAAGCTTATGACGGATGTCACAGCTAATGAAGAAGCTCTACTGTCAACGGATGATGTCCCACCTACTAGTCCATCAGTGACAGGATTTGGTCACCACTTGATTGCTGTCATGAAATGTTTTGAGTCCATGAAGGAGATAGCCATGAAAATTATGATGGATTTGAAATCAGATGATGCTCCTGTTCATCCTAGTGCTCCATCAAGAGGTGTGGAGAACAAAGCTACCATGGTTGTATTTGATCAACACTTGATAGCGGTCATGAAATGTTTCGAGTCGATCAAGGAGATTGCCATGAAGATCAGCAGGGATGTTGCATCAAGTGAAGCTCAACTCTCAACTACTGTCCTGCCTAGTACTCCACCAGGACGATGTGTTGACATCAACACCAGTATGGTTGGATTTGATGAGCACTTGCGAGCGGTCAAGGATAGGATCACAGGTCATGCATCCACTCTCCAGATACTACCTATTGTCGGAACAGGAGGCATTGGTAAGACTACACTTGCCCAAAATGTTTACGATGATCAACTTATTAAGGATTATTTTGATATTCGATCATGGGCTACAATATCTCAAACATACAATGTGCAAGCTATTCTTTCCAGTTTTCTGCATGACCTTAACATTTTAACTCAGCAAAGTGGCATTTATGAATTAGGGGAGAAATTGTATAAGACTCTATTTGGTAGACGTTATCTTATTGTGATGGATGATATTTGGGATGATAAGGTGTGGGATCAAATAAGAAGATTTTTCCCAAAAAATGATAATGGCAGTCGTATCATTTTAACTTCAAGGCTTCAAAGTGTCGCTTGTCACATTGGTTCTTGTGATCCATATAAATTGGATTATTTAAATCAAGTTGAAAGTTGGAACCTATTGAAAAGAAAGGTGTTTGGACAAGATGGATGTCCTTCTGCATTGGAGGATATTGGGAGGGAGATTGCAGTAAGTTGCAAAGGTCTGCCTTTAGCAATTGTTGTGATTGCAGGGCATCTTGCAAAGTCAGATATCACAAAGGAGTCTTGGAAGGATGTTGCAGGAGCTTTAATCTCGATTCTACGTTATGAAAATGATGGTCATTGTCTAAAGATACTCTCTCTGAGTTATGACAACTTGCCTATTCATCTCAAACCAGGTTTTCTGTACATGGCCTTTTTCAGAAAGGGTTCGGTGTTACGAGTCTCTAACATTATCAAGTTATGGGCTGCTGATGGTTTTATCAAACCAACCGGAGATCAATGCTCGGAAGATACTGCAATGGAGTATCTGACTGAGTTAGTTGAAAGAAATCTAATTTCCGTTAGCAAGCGAGGGTCAAGTGGAAAAATGAAATGTTTCCGAGTCCATGATCTCTTACGAGATCTATGCACAAATAAATCTCGTGAACATCAATATCTCTACTATGGAATAGTCCAGAATGGTCCTACACTTGGCAATAGAACCAAGTCTATCATAACCAAGTTATGGGCAGATAAGGGTGAGTATAATAAGATTCCTCTGTCAAAGTTCTCGTTGCGATGTCATTGCTTCAACTTATCTACCTCTGACTGGGAAAATAATTGGGATCATCAGGCTGCTGATTACAATTTGCGGAACTTTAGGTTACGATATATTCAGTTTTCAGCATCTCAAGCCACAGATACGCGTACCTTTTCAACATCACTTGCTACAATATCCATGTTTCAGAATCTTGAAACTCTATCGATGAAGAAAATGTCATTGACTGGGCCTGTTGTTCTACCACCGCAGATATGGAATATGTCACTTTTTAGACATCTACTCATCAAGAAAGTTGTCTTACCTGATCCTCCAACCACAGAAACCAATGTTACTGGGAAGAAACGTTGTGTTCTTGCGAACTTGCAGACACTCCAGGATGTATATTGTTTGAAGCTTAGTGACGAAGTGGTCAAAAGGATTCCAAACCTAAAGAAATTGAAGATGACTTACACCAGAGCATCTGAAACTACAGCGGAGTGGTCATACTACTGTCTTCATAATCTTGCCCAGCTTCGTAAACTTGAATCACTGAGTTTCTCAGTGGTTAGAAAGATTTCTGCATCGGAATTTTCTCTTCCAAAATCACTGAGAAAGTTGACTTTAGATGGTTGTAAACTTCCTTGGGAAGACATGACCATGGTGTGTTTTTTACCTCAGCTTGAAGTACTCCGGCTGCAGAATGATGCATTTTGTGGTAAAGAGTGGAAGTCAGTTGAAGGGGAATTCTTTCACTTCAAAGTGTTGAATCTCCAAAACATGTCTCTTCAGCAATGGGAAGCTGATAGTAGCCACTTCCCAAGACTTGAGAGGCTTATTTTGTATAATGTTTCGAGTCTCAAGGAACTTCCCCTCAGTATCGGAGATACAGAAACTCTTCAGTTTATCTCTGCAGAATTTTGTAGGTTTTCTCTTGAATTGTCGATCAGGGAAATAATAGTGGAGCAACGAAGCTACGGAAATGATGGCATTGCAGTTGAATTACCAAGGTAATAAATTGTCATCTTAGCCTTTGATTTTGGTTATTATGAATTACTCATACTCATGAAACTCAACAATATTGTTTATTGGACCTTGCAGTGTATTCATCTTGGAATCAGCGAACTCTTTCTATATCATGCAATACGTGCGCTATTTCATATATAACTTGTTGCATTGCAACAATCATCCAGCACCTGATGAAACCAGTGTCATGATAGAAAAGTTCGAAGATAACCTCCGTGAATTACAGGCATTTCTTGGTTACACTGCCAAGAGGGAGAGGAATGACAGGCAGAAGGAGTTGGTCAAACATATACGAGATGTGATGTATGAAGCAGTTGACATCGCTTATACTGTGTCATTAGAGGTGAACAAGGGTAAGTCCTTGAGCTACTTCTTCAGAAGGGTCCTTTCTGTCGTGAAAGAAGTTGAGTATGTTAGTGTCAGGGTTCAACGCTTACTTCTCAGTGTTGGAGATGGATTAGGTCAGGTATAGTATTGTGAATTCTGTTGATGTTTTTATGACCGAAACCACAGTTGAACCTGATAACATTCCAATGATATACTGTACTTTTCTTCTTGTGATATACTTATACAGGAAGGACTTGGATCCTACAAAGATCCTCCATACCTTATTGACTGGAAGACAGATGATGAGGGCTACAACTTCCGATTCCAACACATGATTAACCAACACAAGCATAAGCTGGTATATATACTAAACTCATGACTCTTTACATGAGTGCATACCTACATGTATGTAATATAATTTAGCTAATTATACGTGGGATATATATAGGATCCTGATTGGCTAAAAAAGAACCCGGAAATGGAAAAATATTTGGAGCCTGTTGGCGACAAGTCCAGGATCCAACTCATAGTCCGTGAATTCGCACTCCTCACGGATGTGGATGGAATTTCTATTGAGAATGAGGTATACTAACATGTTTTCGAGATTTTCTTTTTCCTCTTGAATCACAAGCAGTATTTTCAGAATACTTCACTAAAATTGCACTTTCGTATTAAAACATGAGACCATAAATAACAATGGAATGGAATGTAAATAGGCGATCCCGTTTCTTTTCTTCTTTTGTTATTTCTCTTTGTCATGAACTTGTGCAACTCTGTTGTGTTTACAAATTTTTTCCTGTTTCCATCCGCAGTTGAACTTGAACCAAGAGCAAATCTCTACAGTACATATTGGATATGCCTGTGACTATTGTGAGATGTTTCCGATAGTTGGTGTTAGATACAGATGCAAAGATTGCGTGATGGGTTTAGGCTTTGATCTCTGCGAAGATTGCTATTCATGAGAGGATGTTTCTGATCATCCTAACTTACCCAATGATGAGAAGCATACCTCAGATCACACGTTTGAAAAAATTCTGACATCAAGAAGAGTTGGACGAGGTCGATATTAGCTGTTACATGACTCTTTAATTTGTAGTGATACTAATCATATTATATATTCTATGCCACATAGAGACGAAGAGATGAAGCAAGCAAAAGACTATCTGTACAGTAATTCGAATCTTGTGTGAATACTGTTAAATGTTCTCTAAGGATTGCTACTAGCTTGTTTCCAAGTTCAATCAGGAATATATACCTCAGTAAAAAAAAAAAAAAAACAAACAAACTGAGAACTGGGTGAATCTCTATCGCATTTATATCGGGTTAAAATACGTTGTATATTTTAGAGTATTATCGGTGCTCTCCCTAGGTAAAGTTTCCCATTCATTTTTCATCGATTTTTTTCATATCGTAAATTAATTTAACATAAAATGAAGGACATTTTTTTGAAAATTATATTAAAATACTACTACTACTACTATTATTATTATTATTATTATTATTATTATTATTATTATTATTATTATTATTATTATTATTTTATTTTTTATTATAACTAGACTTTTATTATTCACGCAAAATTGGAAGGGAGTCAGGAGACAAGCTGTGCTCCCACCCCTTTCTGTATACAAAAGCTAAGTCTAGAAAAAAGGAAAACACCACTCCTAACATCATTGGAATGGCTAACACACAAGCGCTTAAGGCGCGAAAAAGTAGCCAGGGCCTCCTCATCGAGCTCCCCAAAGGTGGAGAAGGCAAACGGGATGAAAGAGTAACCGTGCTCTGCACACTTAGAAGAATACTTGCTCTTCTTCTTCTGAACGGCAGACTGCAACGCAGCGCCAGGGACCCAAGAATCCAAACCCCCACCAGCAAAAGGAGAGACACCCGTAACATCCAAGCAGGCGTCCCGACCTTGGGACCAATTGTATAATAACAAGTCAGCCGGGCGAAGGTCCCGTCCATCATCTGAGAGGAACCCCATAGGGGCCTCTTTTCGCACAACCACTCCAACCCTTGAACAGATGTCAGCCAAGGTATCTCGCACAAGGTTGTGCCGAAACTTCACCCCACCTCACTAGAACAATGGACAGCGTGGTCACCTCACTGGTCCATCCGTCGCACACGACAACTCGAGCAAGAGGAACCATCGGGGAACAAAGGAATTGCAAGGCGATAACACAACACAGCACGGAACTGTCGCGGGTTCATCCGCTGTCCCAACCCATCAATAGGAATGGTGAGTAAGTAATCCTGCGCATGAGGTGCACGAACACAACTAAGAAGAGCCTGCTGCCGATGACTCAACCCAAACCGTGACGTCAGATGTGCATCGATGACACCAAAATAACTTTTTGCCAAAGACTTCATAAACTGGGGGGCAGGAGAGCTAGATATACCAGAGAGAACACCAACACCACAAAAGGTCGTGAAACTGTCAAGAGCAGACTGATAGGTAGGGCCAGAAGAAAAAACCCCAGACCTCAACAGAATCCTATCCTGCAAGGAGCTGGACTACAAGCGAGAAGCGAGAAAAGCATACTGACTGACATCCTCCTCACACAGGACCCCCAGACCTCCAAGTCTGATGGGAAGAGTGGCAATCCGCCACTGCCAATCCCCGAAACCAGGGCCTGAACCCGTAACGATCATCTCCAAGGAAGTACGCAAGGCCTGATCAAACTGGGCCAGAACATCACCACAAGCCACCGGAGGGCAGGTCCTCAAAGCATAAGATAACTTCGCCACCCCCGCACAATTGCGAAGAAGAAGAAGCTCACACTGGGGATCATCGAGCTTGCAGATAGCCTCCAACAAAGAGATGGTCTTGGATACCCGGCGTGCAACTAGATCAAGGCAAAAACCAGAATCCGCACTAACAGAACCCCCAAGGAGCTTGACACCCCGAAGCGGACGAGAGATAGAAGAAGGGAAAAGGCCAGCTACCCGTCCACGAGGGTCCTCCACTGGCCAAAAAAGCTCAGTCTTATCGACATTCAGATGCAAACCACAAGCGGGACCATCAACACGGATAATATCGAGCGCCTTGGCAACCATAAGAGTATCACCAATGATAGTGTCGTCATCAAGATACCAAGCCTGTAGAGAAAGCTCACATGACTGATGAATAGCGTGGACCAACGGATGCAAAACCAGCGAGAACAATAACGGACCCAAAGGATCCCCCTGCTGAACCCCCTGACACGACCGAAGAACCGAGTCCCCATAATAAAGCCGAGCAGGCCGAGAATAACAGAACTCAACCCAAGGTGAAATAGTCGGACACCTCAACCGAGTCTCCCGAAGTATGGCACTCCTGTCAACTAAGTTAAAATCATTCTTAAAATCCACCAAAAGCATAGAGAGCCCAACCTCGCCTCCTCTAGCCTCCACAAACCTGTTGACTGAATGAAGTACAACCTCACACCCACCCGAGACCCCAACACAAAACTGAAAATCCTGTAAGTACGAGGTCACCAAGTTCCCAACAGAGGAAGAGGCCACCTTGGAAACCAGCCTCCGCCAAACAGTACCCACAACAATGGGTCGAACACCCCCTCCAGGCTTAACGAGAGGAGTCAAAGGGGCACTGGCAACAAACTCCCCAAGCAGGCTCGGACACTTACCCGACAGGAAAAGATTAACGACCCCAGTGATAGACGCTAACAGGCCATCAGAAACAGCAGTAGCAGCACCCCCTAAAACATCCAACAAATGTTGGGCTCTAAGACCATCACGACCGCAAGAGGTACCTTTGGGGAAGCTCCGAATCCTATTCAACACAAGGTCCTTCGGTACTGACAAAGCATCCTCCGCTAGCAAAGAAAGAGGTACAATCGGAGGTGGGGCGAACGGGTGTTTAGATTCCAACTCAGCCAAGGTGTCAGTGGTAGCAGGGGCAACCCCAGAAGAGGTGAGGACCTTAATAGCAGCCGTGAAGTGCCCGTCACCCAGCTTGCGCATACACTGGGATAAATTAGCCTCCTCGGATTCAATAGGCTCTGAAAACCCCCGAGGAGGTGAATAAACAACAGATAAACAGTCCCTCACCAAACCCAAACGGTCGCCAGGGTCTCTCCAGCGTGCAATGGCACCAGAAATGCCCTCAAATTGACGCCGCTCCCGCTCCCCAGAACGACGGTGTGCTCTATTAGACGGCACAAAAACAGCCAGGGTGCACCGAGGCAGAACAAGAAGTTGCACCCACGTAGACAAGTCCCCTGGGCACGCAAGGACCAGGTCAAGAGCACTGAGGAAATCCCTGGCAAACCCAAGCCTCAACTTAGGAGGAATGCACTTAACCGTCCGCAAAGGCAGTGAAAATACGCGGTCAAGGAGGTCAAGATCAAAGCAAAGGGGACCCGAACCTCCATCAAGAACAGGAGACCCACCCAGCTCCCCAGACGAGCCTGCAACATGCCCCACAGGCCCTACAACACCAACAGGAGCCGAGATACCAAGGATAGCAGAGTCTGCACGGTCTGGCGCAAGGACCACACTCCCATCCACATGCTTGCAGTTTTTAGTGAAAGTGTGAGTGCTAAGACAATCACCACACAACCAAATACCCGCCTGATGAAGTGCGAGATCCAAAGCAGAAAACAGAGATAGGTCGCTGGCAATACGAGACTTGTAGGAGGCTTTCAGTTCGTCCGACTTAAAATGCTGGGTTCGAAGATGAGTAATGAAATAAGTCTTAGCGAAAGCCCCACCAACTCGTCCACCACAACTGTCACTCCCGCGCAAAGGACAAATAATTTTTCCAACACACGACCGTGACATGCTGAAGAACAAAAGAAAAGAAGAGAACCCACAAAAAACAGAACACAGCCACAACCTTAACAGAGAAGGGCAAACACAAAACCACAGAACAAGAGCACAAAACCGGCATCAGACGCCACGACACCCGCAAACACGCAACAGAGCACCCCACAGCAGCACACGGTCTGTAACGGTACCGGTTTTGAAAATAAAATAATTTCTTGAAAAAGGAAAATCGAAAAATACTTTAATAGCAACGGTCGGCAATAAATGCCAAAATAATCTTTGACGCTAACAGAAATAAACAATATCCAATGACAACTCAAGTTCGAATGAAACAACGAATGAAGACAGTAAAAGTTTATCTTCTTATTTTGAAAAGAAACCCATGACACCCCAGACCCTTCTCTCAGTCTCTGGCATCCTAGTCACGCACATCCTCAGCAACATCTTAACTTGCGAGCAAAAGACCTTCAATGAGAAATGAGCTTTACGGGTTTACGGACAACGGAGAATCTTCGATTCGAACGGAAAAGAAATCAAGGCGGTCGAAACAGATAGGACCGGCGGCGGACGAGATCGGAGCGGCGAGCGGGATCGGCGGTGCGGCGAGAGACAGACGGACAGACGGAATTGGTCGGATGAACTGATCGACGCGCGGCGGAGCAAACGGCAGCGACAGACAGAACCACGGCGCGACGAGCAGCAGAGGAATCGTCACGGCGGCGGAGAAGATCGGCGGATGAGAACGGGCCCGAGTAAACGGAGATCGCGGCGCGATCTCGGGACAGAAACGGCGACGACGGAGGTGAACAGAACGGCGCGGCGCGAAACGGTCGATCGAACAGACGGATCGATCGATCGATCGACAAGGGATCGACACGGCGGCGCGGCGGCTTTTGATGGAACGGCGGACCGAAACGGACAGCAAGGCGGCGGCGATTGAACGGAGACGGCGGTGGGCAACAGCAATATTATTATTATTATATTATTATTATTATTATTATTATTATTATTATTATTATTATTATGCTATCTTAATATAAATTTAATTATTTTTTAATACAATATAATTTAAAGTAATTTCCAACCGAAAATGGTCATAAAAAAAACTTTTGACGAGACAAGCTAGTAGAAATTCTTGCCGTGTAAAAATTACCTTTATTTATTTATTTAAAATATATTTTAATCATTCATCTTCTCACCACATCCTGTATTCGCTCATGGAATCTTAACCGTTTGCCCCAGATCCCTCTACTCTTCTTCTTCATATCTACGCAACACTCCTAAATAGGAGGAGGATCGGCCGCAGGTAAGCTTTCAATTTATTAGACATAGAAAGCTTGTGATTGTGCTACGAATCACACTCTCCTTTTTAGCATCTGTTTCGTGTACATCTGGTTGTGCACCTTTTTTCCATTGTCTTTCTCTCTGCTATTCATCTATACCATCTACTCTACCCCTTCAATCCTCTCTGTAAACTTAACACAATGTCACAAATTACTAATTTCTAAAATTATACATCTATTCGGCTGTTTGTATTAGGTTATGGAGAAATACAATTTAGGGGAACAAGAAGAAGATCGACAAGGGCATTTAATTATTGCAATTGACACTTGGGAACCGTTATTGCTTGGAGACTATGTGCTTCATAGTATGTATATTTGATTGTGGTCTTGACATTCTTAATGAAATTATTTGCGAAATAGTTTTGGTAAGAAAAAGCTGACACAAAAAAAAAGATGTTTCTCTGCTTCTAAATTCTGTATTTCCTGCTTCATTTTTCTCCATTACAAATTTGAGTTCTAGACATATTTCATGCTACTAGGTAAATTATTAGTGATTAATGGATGTAGTTTTACAAGACGTTTCGTATTTGTATTGCCACTAGGTAAGTTTTATAGTGATTAATAACTTAACTCACCTTAGCTTATATGTGATTTTATCTCCTAATAGGTGAAATTTCTGAACAAGTAATTATAACTTCATTGTTGCAAATTGTGTTTACATAATCAGTCTTCGTATGTTAGGGCATTCTCTGATTGGCAGCAGGCTATGCTTGACGGATTTGCAAAAGCTTAGCGGACTCTCAAGTGCCTTTTCCTCCAAAAACTACACCTCTTGCCCAGGTTTCAGGTGAGTCAGTTCACTAATTTTTTTGTATCCTTTTCTAAATTAAGTAATGTGGAAATTAATTTAGAATCATCTGATGGAGTAGCAGGATCAGATTTTAGTGGAAATTTGAGCTTCTATTATGATGGAAGATTACTGACATTGAGATTTTTAATTCATAATCATCTGATGGACTAGCAGTAGGGTTGTAGGAGTAAGATTACTGACATTGAGAATTTAATTCAGCTAAAATATCACAGTATAGGAGAATTTGAACTTGAATCATTTTGAATCATTGTGAATACATGCTCGTAGATACATGTGAATATTAAGCAATCACATATTAGTTAAAAGAGACTAATACTTTTGTGTGTTCTTTAGGCTTAATGTCCTGGCTCGAGTTAGCTTCTTCATGTCCCAACTATATTTAATCATAAAAAAATTCGGTGTTAATATTTTGTATGGATATATGTATATGTTTCCCAGTATTTGGGAAGAGAACCACCAGAAGCGATAGACATTAGAGTACCAATGTCTCCCCACATGGTCGGGATACAGAAAGCGGTAATCGTGGTCATGGATACATGTTTAAAGGAGATGAGAACGACAAACAAGGTTGATGTGGATGATTTGACCAGGAGAATGGTTTGTTCAAGTCATTTGATGAGATTATAAGGAGGTTGCTAGATCCTATATGGCATACGTTAGGGAAGAGACCTTGAACGTTTGAAATCGGTGGAAATGGGAGATGAAGCTTTGGCTGCTAACTTGCGATTCAGGTGGCTGTTTCTATGCGGTTGGCTCAACTTATTGTAATTGTAAATGGAGATTGCTCGAGTGTGGTTAAAGAATTGCAGCAGCATCAGACTCGTTCTTTTCACAGATTTCAGATTTATGATGTAGTTTTATTCCTGGTGGCAACAATGAGTAATTTACCTTTGGTTAGAAGCTTGCTACTGTGTTATAGTTTGTCGGGAAGGTTTTCGGAACTTGCCTCCTCTGTAATGGCTTGTGTGCCTTTTACATTAGGTTGCAACTAAGAAGCCTAACTTGCATTGTTTTGAGATTTTAATTTTGCTTATGGTTGCACATGTTTATATTAAACCTTTTATGGTGCTTGTACCACTCCACGATCGGTTTCATCATGTTAAAAAACAAAAATCGAATGAAAGTAAAAAAAAAAGGGCCCTGTCACGATCTTGGTTAGAGTTAAAATGTTGATCAAGACTTTTTAACTTCTGATTACGTTTGAAGCTGACAGATGGGGTGACTAAAATGTAAACTTCTATCATAAACGTTTATTGAGTTAATGATATAATACTTTGGGGAATTTGGACATTTTGGTTGTAATTTAGCTGGATAGCGCCGGTATTGGGGAGTGTACTAATACACTCTCACTTTTTGATCTTTAATTCTTTATGTTTATATTTGGTTTTCGTTGCGAATAAAATTTCTTTCCACTTAAGAAAAAGGAAAAAAAGCAACACTATAGAACTCAAATCGTGCACTCTTTTTAGCACCATCCCTGGAGGCCAAAAGAATATGCATCCAGTCATATCTACTAGCTTATTAGAAATTCCCCTGATTCCTCAAGGCAAGTCAACTAAATAAACTCCGTAATCACATTTCACGTTCAATGCAAGCATAGAATTACAGGTCTTTCATCTTTTTATAGAGTGCTCCAAATCCTTTCAATATACTTCAACTTTGTGAATCGAGTAATTGAGATTCCGTCTGTTAGTTTTCATGATATGTAACTATAACTTTTCAAATTGAGTTTCCAGCTGCAAATTATTCTACCTTATCACAGTAGTTTCATGTTCTTAATTTTTATGATTTTACAAGATTAACGTTGCACCCGCATAGGGTGACAGAGTTGCTAGTATTTTATATGGATTAGAAAACTATAAAATCAAATTACAGGGGTGCAATGACATATTCCCCTTCCATATAAATAAGCGAAAAGTAGAAATTCGAATTAGAGTTGAGTGATGAATGATGAGTCACTCTCTGAGTTTCAGCTTGAAAATGAAAATCCATGGGTGTAGCGCATTTCAAGCAGACGATCAATTCGGAAATGAGAGATTTCCACGGCGATGCTACAATAGCTGGATGCCTCTCCATTCTCCACCTCTCTCTCGTTCTCATCTTCTCTCTCTCCACCCTTTGAAGGAAAAAAAGCGAAAACAGCACCAAATTATTTTGAATCGAGCCGAGATCCAACATAAACTATGAATGTACCCTTCGAAGGTTTATTTGATTGGAATTCATGATGAAAATCTATGTTATTTGACTGGAATTGGAATGATCGGGTATGCCTAAACCCTAGTCCTTCGTCTGAGCTGAGAGAGAGAGACTGATATCCTTTTCTCTGTCATCACCGGTTAAGAATACTTGCGATTCAATGGAGGAGGCTCATTGCAGTAGAAGCTTAGTCTTGCACGGAATGCGTGTGGTTGTTTGCTGGTTGATTTTCAGCTTATTCGATGCCACATTCGTTCGGGCTAAAACCGATCCCAATGATGGTAATTATCTCATCCTGTCCTGTTTTTGTGTACTGATTGCTGTGTGGAAATGAGTAGACCTTTTGTTCTAGAAAGCATAGCGAAGGAGCCTTTATTGCTCCGACCTCTAGGTTTATCTTTGTGAAATTAATTTGTGCATGATTTTAGAATGTTATGTTGCATTGCTTTGTGCATAATTGTGAAAAGTTTGCTTTGACTTAATGTTGGCCACTTGCTGGATAAGGAGCTTAATATAATTTTGTGGCTTTGTGTTGAGATAATGTTGGCTGGTTGATGGATGAGAGGCTGAGTTGTTGCATCACTTGACCAATTGATTACTTAACTAGTTAGATCTCTGACCGATAAGAATTAATCGTCTTGACGTTAATATTTTGATTACTTCAATGAGTACTAGTACTAGTAGTAAAGAAAACATAGTAGGATATAATAAGAGTGTCCTCACTTTTTCACCACCTTCCCTATTTAATGAAGAACTAAGCCAAAATACACTTAACATAGTTGCTATGTTACAGCAGCACCCACAGTTTCACTACCGTCGGAAGATCTATACAAGTAAGAACTGGGACTTTTCTTTGAACTAGACCGTTCTCCGTTTTAAACTAAAAGGCAATCTAGTAAATGGCAAACTAGTATGCAAGGTCTTTCAACTGAAGGAAACTGAGAGCACTAAACTTCAGCTGCATTCAAGTCAAGTTTGTTGATGTCACAAAAATCTCAGCACGATTAAGCTTCTTTAACTAAATAATTGGGCCACTTTGGCTTGTATAAGAAGTCCCTTAATGGCCGGTTATACTCTATTCATTTATAGATCTGGTAATTTACTTTTTTCCCTCCTTTTAAGCCATCTATGTTATGTGTTTGCTTCATCCTAGAAGACTAGAACATTTATATACTTTCCTGCTGATATTATGCTTTATATTACAATATTATCTTGTAAGCCTACAGTTGGTTTCTGATAATCAACATGGAAGCGTTAAAATTATATTCTCTCACTTTGAAGTTATTCTGAACTCTTTATACTGTTTCTTTGGGAATATAAATTGCATATATACCCTCGAAAGTTGTCAAATACTTTTGCATCCATATGTTGGAGATTAAATTGCATCAATTCCACTGTGATCTACAAATGCATGCAGTTCATTACATTTATATTGGTTTGGAGATAATTGTAGGAAAATTAATAAGAGATGACGAAAATAAGATTCTATGAGAAGTGTCAGTGATGCCTAATTACTTATGAGATCCATATGCTTTTAAATTGATCATTTGAGGTATACCAGGAAAACGTTCTGCTTAAATAATTTTATGAGCTAAAACTGCAGATATTCTGAAGAAATCCAATTTTATTCTCCATGTGTATTGAAGACTGATATAAGGAAGTGATGAAACAAGTGATAGTGCTTCAATTTTTACAAATTCGTGAAAGTTTAGCATGTTGAAGGTTCATGTATAGAAAAAGTTGAACCTATGTGGAAAATTGACTTTTCAAATATTGTTTTAGAATGTATCCAAAAATTTATAAGTATATTTTTTTTCTTAAATAAGAGTAGATGGACATGTAGTGAATCATGTGACAAAGAGAAAAACCATTGCTATTGGAAAATTTCTTTCTCATTTCCTTCAACCTTAATGAAATTTAAGCTTTTGTTAATCTCAGTGGATATGTATGTAATTTAACTTGAAATGGGGAATTAAGAGGTTTCCACGAACCACACTGAAGGAATTTGCATAACGTTTGTTGTAACTTGTAAGAGGTGAGGTATTGATAGTCTGATTGGTAAATTCAAGTAGCTGGGTGAGCTATTAGTCTAAATTTCTAATTCATAAGTGGCACATAAGACTTTAATTCCTTTTATATGTAAAATTTGGAGTGATTGAGTTTTTCTCTGTTGTTTCAGTATCTGCTCTTAATGTCATGTATAGCAGCATGAATTCTCCTTCCCAATTAAATGGCTGGAAATCTGATGGAGGGGATCCCTGCGATGATTTTTGGAGGGGAATATCATGCTCTGGCTCAAAAGTCGTTGAAATGTATACCTTGCGCTGTGGATGTGACTTTTTTCTCTTTCTCACACACTTTGATTATCTTAGTCATGCAAAGAAATAGAAGAAAAATCTGGCTAATGTTACATATTATGCATAAAAGGTGGAATTGTTTCACAAAAACAAGATTACCTATTCAACCTAACTTTGCTATACATTGGCAGTGATTTGTCTGGCCTTGGACTTAGCGGAAACCTTGGCTACAAGCTATCTGAATTGAAATCTGTTACGTACTTGTGAGTCCTAAAGAAAATTTTCACTTCAGGGAATTTGTCAATTGTTTATTTCTTTCTCCAAATTGACCTGCCAAATAATTGAATGTGTTTGTGATAGTACAGTGATCTGAGGAAAAACAACTTCCAGGGCAGTATTCCTTATCAACTTCCTCCCAATCTGCAGCATATGTAAGTAAGTCCAAAAGCATTTTCACTTCTCTCACTCATCATTTCAGATATGTTTTTTTCGCAGTTGATTTGGAAATTTATTACCTAAGTACATGCAAATGGTATATCCTTGTATATATATCTTACTTCCTCCGTTCTTTTAATAACCTCACAACTTTCTATTTTTGGGTTCTGCTAACAATGCACAATGGTAAATTGTAAACCTTTCCCTGAATCATTCGCTTTCATACTTTGTCGATTATTTTTTCATCGTCTCATACTTGTTCACTCATTTACAACTTATCAATATAACTGGCTCACAGCCACTTAATTTATTAGCACCCTAAAACTTCACAATTTATGCAAGGTTGTGGTGTTTGTTAAAAAATGCGGAGGGAGTATGTCATACTATGATGCTGTTATATCCAGATAATGTATGAAATCTTTCATTTGACAATAATATATTGAATAATAAGTACCATTCATGTACATTTCACATTGTTCAACTTCAATCTTAATTTGTACAGAGATCTCTCGGAAAATGAATTCAGTGGTAATGTGCCTTTCTCAATTTCCCTGATGACTAATCTCAAGGATATGTAAGCTGCACTGTCCTTGTTTAATTTTCTGCTGCTAATCTTGTTTCTTGATCAACAATAAATGACTCGAGATAGTTAGAAACTACACCTGTTTGGTATTTACGCAGAAACATGAAGCAAAATAAGCTTAATGGACAATTGAGTGATATGTTCGGACAGCTTTCTAAACTTACCAAGATGTAAGTATTCATGTAAACTGCCCATTGTATTACTTATCTACATGTGTGCACAGTGACTGCTCGTGTTATGTTTTTAGGTAAACTCGTAAATTTGGATTAACTCCATCAATTGAATGCAGGGATCTCTCCTCCAATTCACTGTCAGGCAATCTGCCCCTGAGTTTCCAAAACCTCTCAAGCCTCAGCACCCTGTATGATATTTATGCACCGATTCCCTCATTAGTGTTTATCGTGGAATTAATGTAATTTGTGTCCTCTTGCAGGTATTTGCAGAATAACCATTTCACAGGTTCAATAAATGTCCTTGCCTATCTTCCTCTTGATGATCTGTAAGTGTAAAGCCATGATAATGCAGAAAATTTATTGTCTTTTTGCATACTTCATAGATCAAACACAATTACATGAGATCTTTTCCCAAAGTTTCAAACCAAATCTGACAAGCTTAGGTTTAACTACTATATAAACTAGTAAAGCAAAATGACTTTTCTTGTCAAGGAGAATCCTAATATGCAATCATGAAAAATTTGTTCTCTTCTCAAATGACTAGGAAATTTGTAGTCAGTAGCTTTTGTCTTTTCAAAACGAATTTTATGGGCCTGCTAAGCATATGTAGGTTCTTTTATAAACAAAATCTTCCTTGTGACACTTTCTCACCGCACAAGAAATTAGTCAAACCATGTAACTCTGGCTTAGGATTGTGTTTGATAGGATACTCGAGTTCAATTTGTTGTGCGGAAGCGCCCCAAATTGAAAGTAAAAATTACGGTAATTTAAAACAGACACACTATTTAAGTGGTTTGGCAATTGCCTATGTCCACGTGAGATTGCAAGTTACTGATTGGAGAAATATTACAGACACTCAGATATTTCTCAATCAGATGATCACCTCACAGATAACAGAAACACAGACGTAGAGATATGCAAGTGAGGAGGGGATATGCAAGTGAGGCAAATCTTTCTACATCCTAACTGCACCATATGATGTCCAGCTTCAACTCCAGCTGCATTTCTTCCTCCCCAACCAAATTAATTGAAGAGAGCCACAATTTGCAACTTGCCTACTTGTTTAGCAAGTGGGCACCTATAATTCAACACAATGATCAATAAAGTGACATTAAAATTTTAAAAACTTCTATAGAGAAGCAAAACCTTGAAGAACATTACAAGTATGCTTCTCTTAATCAGTTGAAATTATGTTTGGTAGAGTTTAGATAGTTAGAAATATATAAACTGTGAAACATAAGGTAGTCAAATCATGTCTTCTTTTGTATGACCCCTTGTCTCCCTATATTACCTTCCCTTATAACGTGAGTGTTCCCGGTGTATCACCATAGCAAACGGTAGGAGCCTGAAGTGGTTCAAATCCTGATTGCCAGGCAGGCGGGAAATCCTCCGTGTTACATGGAAAGAATAATCCACCGAGAGTGTTGTATCAATTTTTTACTCTGAATAGTAGGTGACTTCAGAACATCTGTCATTCGTCTCCTTCTAGAAAGACACAATGATATTTCCCGGTATCATAGTCCAAAGAGCCCCACAATCTTTAGTGCTGAAATTTAGGTCCAAGCTAGAAGAACATCTCGAATGCCCTTAGGCCAAAGCCAAATTTAACTTCTGAGACAGTAGAGTAGGACTCCATGAAAGGCAAGCAATATCAATTTGCAGAAATAAGTGTAAAAAATTAAAAATGATCCCCATTGTTCTTACACATAGTGCACGACTGTTGATACATACCTCATCTGTTGAGGATAATCAGTCGGCATCACTTACTTTTGGATTACAGCCCCAAAAAAAAAAAAAAAACAAAAGAAAAAAACTGCTCTGTTTAAGATTTTAGCTAATCATTTTAACTGTTTCTTTTGAGGTTGATAATGTTTGCTCTGTTTCAAATTGTTTCAGGAATGTTAAGAATAACAAATTTACTGGCTGGATCCCTGATGAATTAAAGAGCATTCATAAACTAGAGTGAGTAGATCACCAATATTGCAGCCGGGAATCATATTTCAAAATTTCCTGACTTTCATCTTATTTCTAAGGACTGGTGGAAATTCTTGGTCATATGGTCCTGCCCCTCCTCCACCCCCTGGAACAAGAAGCGATATTCGTGCTAGGTCAAGAGGAGAGGGATCTAATGGATCTAGAACTGCTGGTACTATTGCTGGAATAGTATTTGGTGTTTTGGTTCTGCTTGGCATTATTCTTTTTGCTGTCAAAAAAAGAAGAACTTCACCCCCTTCATCCCTTTATTTGGAGGAAGATAGGCTTGGCCAACGTTTGCCATTCTCTCCGACTGAATCTCGGGGCTCATCTATTGATTTGCATCCTGATACACGCATAGACTTCAGAGGTTAACTTCATTCTCTTGCACATTCTATGTCTCTATCGAGACATAATTTCATCACTTACCCCATAAAATATAACAAATAAAAATAAAAATTAAAAACTAATAAAACTAAAAATAAAAGGAAGAAATATAGTTTCAGATTGAATTTATAAGGATGTATGGGAATTTATAGTATTAATGTAAACGGTGTGTGTGAGGTCTAAAGTGTGTTAGTATAGCTAACTTGTTATGTAACAGTGTCTCCTAGAAATGTTTAGATTTAAAGCTTGATCAGATCTGATCCTTAAACGTATTGGTTCTTTTAAACCACCATGATGTTGCTATTTTGCAATAAGGGACGGAACCTTTTTCTTTTAAAAGCAATTTAAACGGTCATTTAATGAAAGTAAACAAGGATGGGCACAGTATAGTAACTCCACCACCCCATGTATCAATTCTGAATCTCAAATCCGTGGACTACGTTTTCAGGAAAAAACTCTATAAGTCACCAGTGTGTTTGAGTTGGGTGAATGGGGCTCACTTAGTCTGTGTCAATGTCTTTATGGAAATTTAAAAGTCTTGACAATAGCAGATAGTCGGTATCTTACTCTGAAAAGATGATCAATATCCCTGATTGGTGAAGTTTGTCTTTTTTTCCTGTAACTTATTCCAAATGTTAGATTCTTAGCTTAGCTAGTGCAGCATTTGTGTTGTATAAATTCATATGTTACTAGTGGTCCCTCAGTGAACAGCGCATGTTTCAGCAATGTAGGCCTTTCTTGTGGCCTTCATCTTATGTAGTGACCTAAGGAAGTAGTCTTTAAATCTGCACCCGAGCTTGATCTGCTTGATTAAATTCCTGATTAAAGCTGGTGTTTCATTTTAATGTTTCATAGTGATAATTTGATTTTGCCAGTACCCTTCTAAGACTTCTTTGGTGCATCGATTACTCTTTTATGGACAACACTTCTATCTGTTTTAAGATACATTTTTTCTTGCTGCAGAACTAAATCCAGTCAAATCTTCTTCCTCAATTAAAGTTAAAAGTTTCCGAACGTCTCCTTCAGTAAATGTGAAGACTCCACGTTCAGATTGTGTAGTATCTTTCAATGATAATGAGTTTCAAAATCATTTCAACACAGAGAAGAGCACTGCAGTCCCTGCTTCTCCTTATTCTTTGGCTGATTTACAGAGTGCGACTGGTAATTTTGCATCAGGTCGGCTTCTTGGTGAAGGATCGATTGGCCGCGTTTATCGGGCGAAGTATTCTGATGGGAAGGTTAAACTTCTCAAACTGAAAGTGATTTCTTTTGCTTGCTCCTAATACCACCACAATCCCCCCCCCCCCCCACCCCACCCTGTCTTCTTCTTCTTTTTTTTATTGTGTATGGACCAGCATGCATATGTTTAACAAAGTTATACATTCATTTGATGATAAAAAAGAATCACGATTGTGTACTGTGGGTAGAACTGTAGTTGCTGATACAGGTTTCCTTTTTCTTCTAATGGTAACTCCAAGCAAAAGCTCTTCATATTCTAATGCCTATTGTGTAGGTCTGGCCTTTCAAAAATGGAGACTAAACAAAGTGCCATTTTAAATGCTACTATTCCTAATGAAAATCACACTTCAATGAGTCATCAAGTTAATTTAGTGATTATAGATATAAGTGTTAAAGGCTGCTTAGAATTAGAAGTTTGCAAAATTCAATAGTTGAAATAATTCCTTTACTTACTAGCTCGAAATTAGCTCTAAGAGTACATGAACTGGTGAATATACATGATTCAGGTGGGGTAGAGTAAGATTGAGATGGGCAGATATGGAGTTGATAGAGCTCCCTACAATCTCAATCTCAAAAATTTATTCCGGTTGATACATGAAGCATATGATTTAATTTTTTTTGTCTGGCACAATGTGTTTTGAATTTTCGTTATGGTGTAAATGGTGACAATTAGATTTCTGCCCCATCTCCAGGTTTTAGCTGTGAAAAAGATAGACTCCTCTCTTTTTCGAGGGGATCCTGAGAAGGAATTCAATAAAGTTGTTTCAACGGTCTCTAAGCTTCACAACCCGAACATTTCGGAACTCGTTGGTTATTGTTCAGAACAGGGACAGAATATGCTAATCTATGACTACTTTAGGAATGGTTCTCTTCATGAATTTCTGCACCTTACAGATGACTTCAGCAAACCACTTACATGGAATACCAGAGTCAAGATTTCTTTGGGAACTGCACGAGCAATTGAGTAAGTAACGTTTCTGTAGTAGTTCTAGTTCTAGTTGTCAGTTATTGGTCTACAATTAGGCATACAATGCGTGCTTCTTATTTTGTTTGCTGCTTTTCGTAATATTTTATTTGGTTATCCAACAAAGAGAGCAAGCCTACATGTACATTTACAGAGAGGTCACTTTCAGTTTTTCGGAGAGCATTACTTTGATGCATAAATACATAGGAATATTATGATAATCCCCCAGTAAAGCTTAAAATGCAATGAAGGGCAGATTAAGTGAGCTCACAGTCCAATGATAGAAGCTAGTAAGTAGAAAATGACCTACATAGTTTTCCTTCGTTAAAGTTACTAATTGCTCCATGCATGGTATAATTAGGTCGGTCTTGCTATTTATTCAGCACTGAATCTTGTTACAAATACCTTGACATTCTATTTTAGTTGGTTTTGATACCTCTATATTTTCTTTGGATTTGTGATATTCTAAACAGCACTCGGAATTTTACTCAAGATGAACACTACAATTAATCCTTCTGCTGGGAGCAGCTTTAGGTTTGATTCAATTGCCTCATGTCTTGTTAATTATTTCTTCCAAACTATTGTAATAGGTACCTGCATGAAGTCTGCTCCCCCTCATGTGTTCATAAGAACATAAAGTCTTCCAATATTTTTCTTGACATTGAACTGAATCCACGTCTCTCCGATTGTGGCTTGGCGAAATTTTATGAGGTATTTTGACGCGTTTAATTTCCTGTATTTATAGTTATTTTATTTTTTGAGTAATGGATTGGTGACCTGCAAATGGTCTTTTAACTGTTAGGCGTCTAGTTAAACATTCAAGTGTCTCTGAAGAAGCGGATCTTCATATAATATGATAGGCATGGCTGAAAGTTAGTTTTTCCAGTTAAAGCCTCTAAGATTGAGGCTTACTCTTGTTTTGCTGACGTGTATGTAACTATGTATTGATCTTTGCTGACTGATATGGTGTTTTTTAACAGCAAATAAATGAAAACATTGCCATTGGATATAATGCACCAGAATGCACACAACCTTCTACGTACACTCTTAAGAGTGATGTCTACAGCTTTGGGGTGGTGATGCTTGAGTTAATGACTGGACGAATGCCTTTCGATAGGTATGCATCTAAAGAACTTGTTACAAGTATCTCTTCTTGCATCTCTAAATTATGCTCTTTTCAGTCAAAAGCCGAAGTATGAGCAGTCACTGGTTCGCTGGGCTACACCTCAACTCCATGACATCGATGCCTTGTCGAAGATGGTGGATCCTGCCCTACGTGGATTGTACTCTCCAAAATCTCTTTCCCGGTTTGCTGATGTGATTGCTCTATGTGTACAGGTGATAAGTTTCCGATGCTACTGTTCTATTACAAACTGTTCAAACTAGCGTATATATTAACAATTTGCAGAAGCAACAAAGAGAGTTTTTCTTCTTCCCATTGATGCTAAAAAAGATCACACACAACTGCTTTTTCCCAAAGAGTAGTAACAGTAACAGAACTGACCTTCCAGTGAGTAGCTTGTATGTTTGAGGCTGCTTCTTGCTTATGAGCACTTGAGCAGTGGTTTTGAATATATTATGCCCAAAAAGAGCTAAGAAAACTGGAACATGGGCCGTTTCATGGCATTATCCTCAAAACCCAGAAAATAAAAGCTGAGAAGTTGCTCAGATTAGATCTTTTAAACATTGCCCAAGTAATCTTGCATTCAGTGCCTTGGTCTCTGAATGTGTTCTTTTTTGGAATTTTTTTTTTTTTTTTGGTTTACCAGACGGAGCCAGAATTCCGGCCGATGATGTCAGAAGTCGTGCAGTCACTAGTCCGGTTAATTCAGAGATCAAGCATGAACCAACGAGACCTGGAGTCTAATGCATCTACTCGGACAGATGATTCCGAGTACTAAACTGTTTCTAAAAGATCATGTAACGTCGTGTAGATTGATTCAGCACTACGAGCTGTGTAAGAAAATAGAGATGACAACAATATGAACTACTACTGTATTATTCATTTCATTTCTTGGGAATAACTTTTCTGGTAATCTACTTTCTGAGTGTTGATCTTTCAATTATCTTATTTATTATTGAGAAATATCATGGGAGCAGGTGGGTTTGAATGGCGTTTAATCCGCCACTATGCTCTAGATGCTTATCAATTGGCTCTTCAATTTCTTCTAAAACGTAATCTTCTGTGATCCATAACTTGATTATACTGAAAGCTTTTTGGAAGTGTTACAAGAGCACATTGTTTTATGAATTTTTGGAAGTGTTACAAGAGCACATTGTTTTATGAATCTTTCTGCTTTGAGTACTACTATCCATAACCCGATTATATTCGAAGCTTTGGACATCAGAACGGTAGGTGAATACATCCGATTTACATTATGAATCACAGTACAAAACATTGCATGCTCTAAAATCTAAATCATTGAGCAGGCATGAGCCCCAGTTAAGAAGTTGGGCAAGTTCATAGGACCAGTAGTTGTCGGATTGTACCGTCGGTTAAACATTTTGAAGCGTTCCTCGACACAAGATATTCGACGAATATCTAATTCATCACACAATCACAGACAATGCCAAAAATAAGGAATAACATAAACTCTCTTTATTTCCCCAAATCGAGTGCAATGAAACTGAGAAACTTGTCGATCCCAACACCGACAGTATTTGCTGTTCTGTTACAAATACAATCATGTAATTCTTCCCTCATCAGCTAATTCATTCCATCCTGACCACTGAATCTCCAGATACGATCAGGACCGTCTGCTCATTTCATAATTTCGAACTTGTGCTCTGAGGTATGTTTTCGATTATTGTAGAGGCCAGGATGGACGTCAGAAACAAGTCCAGATGAATAGCATTCTTCACACAGGTCAAAACCTCCGTTCTCCGTACAATCTTTGCATTTATATCTAACGCCAACTATGGGATTCTTATGACAATAATCACAGACAATTCCAAAATGTGCTGAAGAATTCATCTGTAAAAGCACATATATATCAAACTTAGAATTAACATAATCTCTTTGCTGGCGCTTGGCTGACTACGAACATAAACAAAAGAACTGGAACGAGGAAAAAAAATACATTGAAGAGGTTAATTGTGTTAGTCAAATTCTTATACCTTATGCACAGAAAAACATCTCTCATCATACTACTACCGTTTCATCGACTTGCTGAACTTTTTGTGACCTAATTTTAACTACAAATTGTTGGGAAAGAAAGTCTTTCGTTAACTCGGGACTAAATGACAATGGATGCATGTTAATTAGCTGCCGGAGTATAAAGTTTTATACTTGTTCCCTTTTACCATTTTAGACGGTCCCACACAAAAATTCTCATTTTTGATTCAGTCGAAATATTCAGGCTGCAGCCGGCAATAGTTGGGTTAGTACTAATTATTAGCAGTAATTGCATTTCCTACCAATACTAATTAATTTAATATTTAATTTGAGAAGGAAGAAAAAAAAAAAAAAAACTCCAAAACTTTTGAAAAATAAATACCTCAGTCTCTTCCGAAGGTCCATCAATAGAAGTGAGGAGTGTAAAATCGCGGAACATCTTGTGGTGAAGCCTGGAATTGCTGACGGGCGGCTCTAAATATTTACCCCAGTGTGGTTCCTTCTTGAGCAAATCAGGATCACGAACCTATGAGTTAAGGGATTGGTCATGGATAATTACGGTCCAGTGCAGTACTATTGTAAATTTGAACTGAAATCAAAACTGTAATTTTAATTAAATTGGATCAAATGGAGCAATAACCGTAAATACTGTACCATCATATGCCGGATTGTTATATGCCAATCCCGGTAGGTTTTGTTCCATTCAAGGTAATCTCGGGTAGAATCTTTGTACAACGTCAATTCCTACATACATGAGTCATATTTCATTTCAATCAATATACACAATTAAGGAAATTATATATCTATATATAGTTAAATCATGTAGTGATAGGTAGCTATGGTAAAATTCATTTAGTTACTAGCAAACCAATCATCTAGCAGACAGAAAACTGCATGCGAAACAATAACCTGGTGATGGTGATGATAGTCTCCGTCTGCAAGGAATATGCGTTGGACCCTGACGCTTAGATATTCTACTTCTTTCACAACACAAAGGAACCTCCTCAAGTTGTAATTCATATTTATGGACTCGCGCCTGGTATGCCGCAGGTTTAGGACTGCCAGGAGAACTTCAGCATGCTCATAAAATACATCCTGTATATCTTTTGACAATTCCTTGAACTTGAGTGCCTGCGCCTCATTCCCCTGCTTCCTAGTGGCTGTGTACCTAAGAAAAGCGTACAAGTCGCGGACCTTATCCATATAATCATCCATCATGCGAGCAAAGTCATAAATTGGATGAGTACTGTACAGCAATTTCAGTATTAAAAGATGACCGCCATCAATGATACTACAACTGCGCAATGTGCAATAACAATAATTAGTACTGTTAATTGAAGAAGCTGTTGGACCGGGTCGACTTCATAATATTGCATGTGCATGTAGTAGTATATAGTTATATAACGAATGAAATCAAAGATTAGCTAGTATGTTTTCTGATATTAACCTTGTATAGTCAAATTGAATGCTATCGTTTCCCATCCCTTTCTGCTCCACTATTTGTTCCTGCATCGAGAACATGAGAGAAATGTTGCAATTTTCAAATGAGACAAACTGAAGAGTTGCTATATCTGCAATGTTCTCAGGAATTCTCTTCAATCTCCAGACATTATAAATTATCAGCCTCTCAAGTCTCGGGAAGTGGCTGCTATCAGCTTCCCATGTACCCAAAGTAGACAAGTTTCGAAGCTGCAACTCTTTCAAACGACAGAATTCACCTTCAATTGATCTCCACTCTCTACCGTAAAAGGCATCATTCTGCAACCGGAGTACTTCAAGGTTAGGCAATGAACCCACCATCGTAATCTCACCCCAAGGAAGGTTGCACCCATGTAAAGTAAGCTTTTTCAATGACTGTGAAAAAGATATATCTGCTGGAGAAATCAATTCAGAAACAGATAATCTCAATGATTCAAGTTTACAGAGCCGGGCAAGATTATGAAGACAGTAATGTCCCCATTCGACAGTGCTGTTAGTCGCTTTGGTATATGTCATCTTCAATTTCTTGAGGTTTGGAATTCTTCTCACCACCTCTTCGCTAAGCTTGAAACAGTGCACATCCTGAAGCGTCTGCATGTTCTTGAGAACACAACGTTCATTTCCGATAACATGGGTCCCAGCAGTTGGAGGATCTGGAAGCACGGCCGATTGTTTGATGTCTAGATTCCTAAGTAGTGCTGTATCCCATATCTCAGGTGGTAGAATGACTGGGTCGTTCTCTGGTGTTTCCTGTATATCTAAGGATTGTAGATTCTGAAACTTGAACACTTGAGCAAGGAAGGCTGAAATTCTAGAGCGCATGACTTGGGATGATGAAAATGTAATGTGCCGTGAACGGAATTTCCACAAATCGGAAGGTGTACCATCGTGCCACACAGAGAAGTCATAATTATGTGCCTGTCTGCGGATTAAAGCGCCCATACAGGAAACTGTATCGCTCTTTATTGTACAACACTTATTAATGTTGCACTTGGTCTCCGTGCCAAGAGTACTATGATTCATGTGGAAGACCTCCTCCCAATAAAGAAATTGATGTTCATGAGCTTTCCTTATGCATAGATCTCGTAAGAGATCATGAATTCGGAAACTTTTAATTTTTCCACTTGACCCTCGCTTGCTAACTGAAATGAGATTTCTTCCAACTAATTCAATCAGATACTGCATTGCAGTGTCTTCCAAGCATTTGCCTGTCATTGGTTTTAGAATGCCATTAGCAATCCAAAGCTTGACTTGCTCAGTAACTCGGAATTCAAACTGCTCTCCGCATAATCCCAAATAAAGGAAACATGGCTTGAGATGGATTGGCAAGTTGTCATAGCTCAGAGATAGTATATCTAGGCATGGAGAATCATTTCTGGAAACTAGGATTGAGATTAAAGATCCTTCCACGTTCTCCCAAGATTCCTTCGTCATATCTGACTTGGCAAGATGGCCAGCAATCACGACAATTGCTAAAGGCAGTCCTCTGCAACTTACTGCAATTCTCCGCCCAACATCCCCCAACATAGAAGGACAACCTTCTTGTGCAAATAACTTTCGCTCTAGTAGGTTCCAGCTTTCATCTTCATCTAAATATTCCAACTTATATGGATCACATGAGCCAATATAAGAAGCCACACTTCGAAGCCTGGTAGTTATAATGATCCTACTCCCATTATCATTTTTGGGGAAAAATCTTCCTATTGAATCCCAAAGCTCAACACTCCAAATATCATCCAGCACTATAAGGTATCGTCTACCAAATAGAGTCTTATACAATTTATCGGCTAACTCCTTTTCATTAGGTTGACTTGGGTTTCTAATCGAAGACAAGTGCCCTGGACTTATTTGGTCATCAACAATCATAAGGCTATGCAGGGAAGTTGAAAGAACATCATTGACAATGTTAAGATCATGCAGAAAATGAGAAATAATATCTTGCACCTTGTATGACTGAGATATAGTACTCCAGAGACGAATTTGAAAATGCTCCTTAACAAGTTTCTTATCAAAAACGTTTAGGGCGAGAGTGGTCTTACCAATGCCTCCCATTCCGACAATAGGGAGTATCTTGAGAGTGGAATCGTAATCTATGATCAGCTCCATCACTGCAAGCATGTGCTGGTGGAATCCAACCATAGTACTATTGTCCGCACATGTTTGAGCACTTTCTGATGGACCAAAAGTAAATCTGAAACTCGTAATTGGCAACTGATTTTGTTTGATATTCATCATAACCTTTATGGACTCCTCCTTGATGGATGCAAACTCTTTCGAGACTCGATCTATAGTTGCATGGGTTTCAATTTCAGAGATGCTTTTCCCACTATATCCATATTTTATAAGCATCTGATCCATTGCAAGTGTGTCGATCAGACAACTTAGTTCCAATGCTACATCTTTGGTTCTTATCTCCAAGTTCAGAATTTCTTCGGGACTAATTCTGGAATTGTGATAATCTTCGAAAAACTGAAGGAGAAAGGCAGACAGTAGTTTAAATGATTCAAGATCAAATGTGCCTTGATTCTGCTCATTAATGGAAGAGTTGAGAGAAAGTAGAGCTACATACGCTGAAGCCATTGATCAAACCAAGATGTAATTTGCTGGGCTTAATCAAGTTTTTTTGGGTAAAAAATCTCTCATGGAATGGAATGGACAGAAAGAACACTATAATTAATATAACGTGAATAATACAAAACCCACCTCTTGTTGTTGTTCGTCTTTGTCACAGTTAATTATCTCTGTCATGGAATGGATCGCCCTCTATGTTGATATGTCATGGATTGGCCGACTGGATCTGCCGGTCAAGGAATCAGGGCCAGAATATTAGTTAATCATATCAATATTATTTTAGCGGTATGGAATTGGGACAGTGAAGTAAAGGTACTGCAGAGTTCGATTACAGGCAGAGTCGTTCGCCATTTCAAAAGAAAGAACAAAACTATTATTTCAGTGGACAGAAAATAAATAATGAATTGAAAAATAAATAGTTTCTAGTCCACAAGACAAATCAAAAACTTAGATTGGGACGAAAGAAGTAAATTGAAGGAATTTTTTTTTCACATATTATCCTTTAATGTGCGTGTACTTTGTTCAGATATTGTCCTTTAATGTGTCCATCAACAGATATTGTCATGTAATGTGCCAAATATTCCGCTTCACGTCCTCCACGGTTTAGTTTGAATAAATATATTCAAAAAAGGACAATATCTATTGATGGACACATTAAAGTACAATATCTGTTGATGGTCACCTTTTTTTGAATATTTATTCAAACTAAACCGTGGAGGACGTGGAGCGGAATATTTGACACATTACATGAAAATATTTGTTGATAAATACATTAAAGGACAATATTTGGACAGAGTATGTGACACCCCAATTCCACAAGCACCTATACTTACCGTCGGGGTGCCACCCGCCTATAACATTCGTACAAGTAGAATTACTAACTTTCGGAATGTTATATGGACGACCAGGTAATAATCAAGACAATAATACTAATAATCCAACCTTTTTATTTAAGTGAAACAGATACATCAATACTATCATACATGCTTATTCAGGGATTGGGAAACAGTGGCCTAGTAAACATGAATTTTGCACTCCAATAAGCAAAGTGAGTCCTCTTAATTCAAGCAAGCAGTATGTAGTAAGCGCACATCCAATATATACACGTACTTCATCTTTTTGCCTATTCTGGAGAAAGAAAAACAAGAGAGGGTAAGTCTTTGGTGACTTAGTGAGGTTAATGTGCAAACGCAGAAACAACAACAATTGAGAACGAGAATATGATCAACAATTAAAGCAAGTGGAATTCAGGAACATGCAAGTAACCATGTAATCAAACCACCTTCTCATTTGAAATTCTACAACCTTATTCGCCCAGGCAAGGAGCGACCTCGTACGTTAACATGAAACATGCCTATAGGGACATGTTTATTGGAACGTAAAACATAGCCAACTCCGACTAGACTTTACTTCCAATCGGTAGAATCTGAGCGATATAGTTTAAACCGACGTACTTTACCGTCCGGTAGCTATATGCTATAGTTTTAGGGCCCGGTTTAGATACTGGTTTATATAAACACAACAGGAACTTGTTTGGAATCCAAGTAAAAAGAAAAAACAAGATTCACATGAACAGATACAAACTGGATAGAAAATGAAAGGAACTCATATAGAACAAAAATGTCATGTTATGATTTTTTAAATGTATATATATGTAGAGCTTTTAAAACTCTCTCTCTCTCTCTCACTTGTATATTAAGTTGATTTCTGGTTGATCAGCTCTGTTAACTAGAGCTTCGTTGATCAACTCTGATAACTTTTTTTTTGTTGTGTACGTATATTGTATGTTTTCTATTTTTTACGTGTTATTTGTTGATTGATGAGCTTATAGCTTAATTATCATGATGAAAATGTTTCTGATGAATTTGATTAGATAGTGCTTGTATCTAAGTGAGATTTATACATATGATATTATGTTGTAAGATGTCATGTTTATGGTTTTAATACTAGATGGTATGTACATAATACTCGATGGTATATATGGTTGTAAGATGTCATGTCACTACAATAAAAAAACAGAAATCAGCAACCACTATTAGCGACCGATCGATCCGTCGCTAATATTAGCGACCGATCGGTCAATTAGCGACCGATCAATTGCCCCTAGCGACGGACCAACTCAATTCGTAATAGGGCGTGTAGTATTTGCGACCGATGACTCATCGGTCGCTATATAGCGACCCATGAGTCATCGGTCGCTGTACTCTGCGACCGATGGACTTCATCGGTCGCTAAATAGCAACCGATGAGTCATCGGTCGCTAAACGTTGACCCGGGAAAAAAAAAGGAAAAAGGATTTTGAAATATAGCGACGGATGAGCCATCCGTCGCTATTTAGCGACCGATCGGTCTCTGGTTAGCGACGGATGGTCATCCGTCGCTGAATATGGTTCTTCACCGGCGAACGAGCAGCAGAAACTCATTTCTGCTCTCTGCTCTCTTCTTCTCCATTTTTCTCACTTCTTCTCTCCAATTCCAATCTTCCCTTATACTCCATCATTTCTTCCAATCTTGGTGTCAAATCGAAGCCAATTCAACAAGGAACGTAGTGAGACATTCAATTTGAAGTGGGTTGTTCTATTTATTCCGCAATTAAAGGTACTAATCTCGAAACCTAACTTTTGTAAATTTGGTATTTTTTCAATTTTGAAGTGTTTTATGGTTTATTAGCTAGTTTTGATGTTAGTATTGTTCAATTGGGATGTTTGGGATGTAGTGGGTTCGATTATGTTTGAGATTTGAATTGGGTTTGATTATCTTTAGGATTTCAATCGGGTTCGATTATGTTTGGGATTTGAATTGGGTTCGATTATGTTTGGAATTTGAATTTGGTTCGATTATGTTTGGGATTATCTACGTAGTTAGTTTTGTTCAATTAGTGTAGTTTGTTTGGGATATACTAATTAGATTTGAAAATTGCATAAGTATAATTATAATGGAAATATGAGTAATTATAGTGTATTGTAATTAGTTATTATAATGGAAATTGTATAAATATAATGAAAATATAGATAAATATAGGTAATTATAGTGTATTGCAAGTTTTTATTATAATGAAAATTCCATAAGTATAATGGAAATATATAGATAAATATAGGTAATTATAGTGTATTGGTAGTTGTTACTATAATGCAAATTGCATAATTATAATGAAAAATATATGTAATTATAGTGTATTGTAAGTAGTTATTATAATGAAAATTGTACAAGTATAATGGAAATATAGATAAATATAGGTAATTATTGTTTAAAAAAAGTGTAAGTATGAAGGAAATAACTCATTGATAAATTAAAGTTAGAAGATAATATGAGTATTTTTATTTCTAATGTAGAAATATTGGGAGTATATATAATGCAATGTAAAAAATTGATAATTAAAATGAGTACTTGGTGAAAAACAACGTTAGCCGCAATGTACTAAACTTCCATTGGCCAGGTTTAGCATTATGAATCCCGATCGTACTTGGATGTATAGTAGGATTGCAGATGGAATACTTTTGCCTACGTTTGTACAAGGGGTCAATGCATTTGTCGAATTTGCATTGTCAAAACTCGAGTGCTTGAGTATTGGGATGATGAAGTGTCCTTGCAACCATAAGAAATGTAGGAACCGTCAGTACTTACCCTCTACGGTGGTTGTAGACCATTTGAAGCGTAATGGTTTTGTCCCTAAATATGAGGTGTGGAATCATCATGGTGAGGCAGTTCGTTTGTTGGGGGATTATTCCATGTTGTCGGGGAAGCGTAGGAAAAGGCAGGAGAGTAGTGCTACACCAGGTGCCTGTACTCATGATGATGCCACGGGGGACCGGATGGAAGAGATGGTCCGTAACGCTGCGGGTCAAGAGTTCACGGAGGGTGTTGTTAATGAGGAGCCTTCGAATGCTGAGTCACAACAGTTCTTTGACTTGTTGGAAGCGTCAAAGATGCCACTCTACCCGGGGTGCAAGATGAATGAATTGACTATGTTGTCTCGAATTATGAGCAACAAGGAGGTTGGTGGGAATTCAGAAAGCAGCTGCAACGATTGGTTGAGTTTGATCACGGATGCTATGCCTGAAGGAAGCCTAGTTCCAACAAACTATTACCAAGCGCAGAAGAAGATGAAGGCGATGGGATTGCCTATGGAGAAAATAGATTGTTGCCCGGGTATGTGTATGATCTATTGGGGGAGGATGAAGGTTTGTTAGATTAGACTTAGATTAGACTTATCTATCAGGCATATAATAAAAAAATGTTCATTACTTTATCTCTTAATGACTTTACATGTTTTACATGTTTTATATTCAATTGTGTATGTACTAACACGGATCTTTTTATTGCAGATGCCACGACCCAGGAGGCCACGATACCTGACCCCGCAGTCCCAGAGGGATGATACCGACGGAGAGGACACCGTGCAGAGCTCCCCTACTGTTTTTGGGACTCCACCTGGGTCGAGCAGGGGATCGACTCCTCATTCCTCCCTCCACGACCCGTGGGTCCACGTTCCAGACGACGGTTGTCCCTTTCAAAGGTCGGAAGATGGTCTTATGTGGAATGGTCGCCATGTCCTTTACCCCAATGGAGAGAAGTAAGTATTAGGCATTAACTGATTTACGAACTTTTAATATATATATATCGAACTAACCTGGTCACTATTGACTTACCTGTTTTTCACAGGTTGTATGTGGAGCGCGCTGCTAAAGTACTCAGTGCGATAATACGGAACAGAATGGTCCCACCGCAAGAGGGTGGCAGCCAGTGGCATTGCATCCCGGACCAAATTAAGGGAGAGCTCTTCGAGGAGCTGAGGGTGAGTTAATAATCGTACATTAATTACCTAATTGTTTGTGTTGTGAGTGGTATGTTAGCCACTTTGTGCGAGTGGTATGTTAGCCACTGTACTTGGGTGATATGTTAGTCACCATTGTTTTAGTGAAATATAGGACAATGTGAGTGGTATGTTAGCCACTGAACTTGGGTGATATGTTAGTCACCGATATACCTGAATAGATGTTGTTTTCCCTTGTTATATATTTGATACATGTTAGCTCCCCTTGTTATACTTGAATGTTTTTAAGTATTCACCAACGTATGTGTTTCGATGTTTATTTGTAATTGTGTAGAAAGAATTCTTCCTTCCGAAAGCATTGCTGATGGATCTCTGGTGGAGCTTCAACTCTCACGGTAGTGCCCTTTACAAGTGCATGGTTCATAACCTGAAGAAACTGTAGACAAATAAACGTCCACGTATCAGTGATTGGCCCGGAGATGAAATTTGGGAGGCGTGGAAGGTGTATTGGGCTAACGAGAGAGTCCAGACGCAGGCTGACCAGAACACTGAGAACAGGAAGAAGCAGCCGAATGATGGGACACGTACCCTGGTGACACACCATTTTGGCTCTGAGTCGATCGCTACAGCACATGTGAGGCAGAAGGTAAGTGTATTAACTTTGTGAATTCATCATTATTATACTTGTTATTTACTTGCTTTCGAACTTTCAAACTAAGTATATGATGCTTTCATGCATGTGTCATTCAGTTGAAGGATAACCAGAGTCTCCTATTCACCTTGTTCTCGAGATCTCAGAAGGCCAAGAACGGACAGTGGTTGTGTGACGAGGCCACAACAATTGCGGTAAGTTCAAGAATACATGTGTTTATTAAATACTGATGATTTCATAACTAATTAACAACATAACTAACACCTTATACTCTTGATTTATAATTTCAGACGGCCTACGAGGACAGGATTCGTGATCAGGATCTCACTGTTGAGGAAATGAATGCCATTTTCCTCGAGGTGAATCCTCCAGACGAGAAGGGCCGTCGCTTGGGACTGGGGAGTGCAGCAGCCGTCCCTGAATTGGACTCGAGGCCGACTCGTCGTTCCCGTGCCAGTACATCTTCATCATCTTCAGCAGCAGCTTCCGCTCGAGAGCAGGCCCTCTTACTTCAGTTGCAGGAGAAGGATGAGGAGGTGAAGAGGCTAGCTGCGGAGCAGGCTGCGGTGAAGGCAGAGCAGGCTGCGCAGAAGGCACAATATGGTACTATGTTTGCTGAGCTGTATGCGAAGCTGGGGATGGATCCACCTCCCTTTCCATGATACCCCTATCCTTTTCGACTTTATTTACTATTTTCTACATGAATACTGTGTACACTATTATATTATTTGGATTAGTATTGTATACGTATGATTATTATTATATGTATGGAGGGTTTTGGTACATTTATTATGATTTTTTTGGATTATTTTTTGGTTTATTTGGTCTATAGAATTTCTGTAACATGTTGCTTAATTAAACAGGTTGCATTTGATTTTGGGTCTCATTATTATATCTAAAAAATTAAAAAAAAAAAAAATTAGCAACCGATGGGCTTATCCCTCGCTAGCTTATCCGTCGCTAAATGTCCCGGACAATTAGCGACGGATAAGTCTCATCCGTTGCTAACATTTAGCAACCGATGAGACTCATCCGTCGCTAAAAGTCCGGTGACTTTTGCGACGGATAATTCATCGGTTGCTAAAAGTCAACCTAATGTTCCATCGTTAATCTCCGTCGCAAATTCGCGACGGAAAACTCATCGGTCGCTAATTCGCTAGCGACCAACGGTTTAGCTACGACGAATTTATCCGTTGCTAAAAACACCGATCGGTCGCTAGCGAATATTAGCGACCGATCGGGTTTCTTTAGCGACGGATTGTTCCGTCGCTAAAGCCGCTCTTCCTTGTTATGATTTTTTTAAATGTATATATATATATATATATATATATATATATCTATATATAGATATATATATATATATATATAGAGCTTTTAAAACTCGATTGTATGGTTTTAAAATTGGACAATATTGTTTTAATTCACGTTGTTGTGGTTTTAAGAAATATATAATGCAACTTTTTTTTGTCCATTGTATGGCTTTAATTACATGGTGTGGTAATAAATATCTTTCTTGTGGTTTTAAAAACTTGTACTAAGGTTATATGCATAACTGATATGATTTTTAGCTTCTGTTGCATGTTACTACTGTGTTATAGTTTTAATAGATTTTCGTGTGGTTTTAATTTATGTTGGTTTAGTTTTAAGAAATATATTATGCTACTATATGTTTGGGTTTGTCAATTGTATAGCTTTAAGGGGAAATGGTGTGGTTTTAATAACCCATGTTGTGGTTTTGATATATAAATGTTAGTATCATTTGCAAGTTACTATTCTATCATAAGTTTAAGAGGTTTTGGTGTGGTTTTAATTCCTATTGTTGTGGTTTTAAGAAACATATAAAGCTATTGTGCTGGATTTGTCCATTATAGTATGACATTAAGGGGACATGTTGTGGTTATAATTATCGTTTTTGTGGTTTTAACAAGAGTTGTTATACTTTTAAGCAGGTGCTGATGATGCCCGAGTTTGATGAAGAAAAAGGCAAGGAAGCAGAAGTACTCCAACAAGTTTATTTGGAATATTATAAGTACTGAATGTTTCAACATTGTAATGATTAAAATATTATTGAAAACTTGTTTATTCTCATTAAGTTTCCGGAGGAAGTACTATATATTTTTAATTTCACGAATTCTCACTTTCGATTTCAAATCATGTGATCTAGTTCTTTCTCCTTTCCTTCCTTTTTGGGGTTCATGTGTTTTTTTTTTTTTTTTTTTTTTTAATGATGACCCGGACCGGTTGAACCTAAGTGGATGGATGGTTCAATTTCGATTTAAAATCAACTGTGTGTTGGTTAGTTAATTACCAGCTAATGACTAGTTTAGCAGTAAACTAGTGCTAGCTCATTAATTATCTCATATGTAGAGAAAAGGGTAAAAATGTAGCATTCTAAATAGTGAGAATTGCTCTTCCTTTTCCTTTTTCCCCTTTCCTTTGTTCCCTTCTTCCTTGCTAGGGTTCTTCCAGCTGATTCTCATTCACTCACCTCACTACTGTGCTTCCACTCAATTCTCTCTTTGATCTCTGTTTCTTCCTCAACAGCAATTGCGTTCGATCCGATTGGTTGTACCATTCGCGCCGATTCGTGACCCGGCGACAGTCGATGCCAACCGTAACGAGATCTGATAGCAGCTGAATTCAGTGAGTTCTGTTTACCTTTTCATTGCTGCTTACCTGCACTTCACATTTTTCCTCTTCTCAGTAATTTCATTTCCATTTGATTGATTTTAGGTTATTTGCAGAGCCTCTTGTAGTTTGGGGGTTCCGAGCTTTTACATGGTCAGTACTAATCTTATCTTGCAGATCTCTCTTTTTTTTTTTTTTTTTTTTTTAATCTCTGTAACTGTTAAGTCATAATTAATTGATTCTTGAGTTTTTCTGTTATATCAAAATGCTACTGGCTATATGTGTATATTCTTCAAAGTATTACACACAATTACACTTCTTCAGTTTATGATATAACATGATCGTGGAAAAAGATGCAAGCGTCACGAGGGTGAAGGTGTTTTCTTTACCAGTTACTGTGTTTATGAATTATGATCATCTTTCATATCCCATGATAAGTTACATTATTGTTGTGTTGTTTAAGATTTTTCCTGCTCTGAGGATATCTTATTACATCTTCTGATCATGTGAATCCTTTCCAGGCTTCTTCTGTGACTGAAATTTTCAGCCATTGAGACAAATCAATAAAGTGAACAACTAGCAAAGAGACTGACATTCAGACACGCTTAGTCTAGCGATTCATGGGGAGCAGGATTCAGGTGGAGCATTACAGTTTGAGATCCAATACATACATTGGGACCTCTCACGACCACAATTCTGGTGATGACCCACCGCCAGATGAAGGCAGTCTTGATGATAACGAGGATGACCAGACTTCAGCTGTTGGATATCAAAGTCCTTTGCATCATCATAGCATCTGTATGGAGGATGACCATGGTAGTCTGGAGAATAGTGCATCTGCTAGTGGCACATATGCTACTTTGTCTATTGAAGATGTCTCACCAATCGAAAATGCACGAGCTAGATTCTTGGACATCATTGTAGATTGTTTTATTGATCAACATGTGATTGCAATGTCAGATTTTGATACTGATTACATGGTACAGCAGCCTCCTCCCCAGGACAAAATGAGCAAGAGGAAATCTCGAGAGATAAGATACGAGGGTGATGCACGCTATGCCTTACCATTGATGTATGTTGCTAACATGTATGAAACACTAGTCAGTGAAGTGAACATGAGGTTATCATCTGTTAATAGCATGCGTGAGAAGACTATCGGAGTGGCCCTTGAAGCTTCTGGTGGATTGTATAGAAAGCTTTCAAAGAAATATCCAAGGAAAGGATCCTGTGTATTCAAAAGAAGGGAGCTAGCGACTTCATTGGAAACAAGATCGAGATTTCCTGAGTTAGTGATACAGGAGGAAAAGCGTGTTCGTTTTGTTGTGGTGAATGGCTTATCTATTGTTGAGAAACCATCAAATATCAGTATTGATGATGCTGAGTGGTTCAAAAGATTGACTGGACGATCAGAAGTGGCTATTTCTGCGAGGGACTACAAGTTCTACGCTCCAAGACACAAGTATAGGCGTGTGATGCCAAACCCCATTCTTAACATGCCTGGCTTACCTGTATTCCCTAGTCCGGAAAGTACTTCTCCAATGTCATCTTCTCAAGGCTATGGTCATGGGAATGATAATTCTGGGCAGACTCCACCGAAGCAGCACATACAACAACTGCCACATCAGACTCTGTACTATCCTCTTCACAATGCCCATCAGATGAATCATAGCCCTCAGTTAATGCACAATCAACAGTTTGCTCCTCCATCCCAACTACCTGGCATTTCTCATAACCAGCAGCCATCGACAATTGCTCAGCAAATTCCTTGCCTACCATCACTCGGTCAAGTTGGAGGGCGATCTCATATTGTACTACCAGCAAGCCCAGCAAAGTTTTGTGATCAATGTGGAGTACCTTATGTAAGAGAAACTTCTAAATTTTGTTCTGCATGTGGTGAACCGAGGATGGGAATCTGACATCAATGAAGCCTAGTTATATGTATGTATGTTTTGCAGATTGTACATTTCTTTTCATCCTTGTTGTATGATGATGAACTAGTATGAAATTTGTCTATTAGTAGCTGTCTTAATTTCTCCCTGAAATATGAGATTGTTGTTTGGCCGGAGTCTACTTTATGAATGCAAACAGATGATTTTCAGAAATTAACAAAAACTAGTAATAGTAGCTTTACGGTTTTGAAGTCTTCTAAAATGGTCGGAGTAAATTGTAGCATGTAATTTATTATTATTATTATTATTATTATTATTATTATTATTATTATTATTACAACAATTTTTTTTCTTTTTATTATTATTGTTATTATTATTATTATTATTTTTTGAAGCACAACCAAAAGCATTGCATTAAACCGGAGGAGTTACAACAACTTGGACATCCCTATATACAGAGGTTCTAGGATGCCAATCAACAACTTGGACATCCCTATATACAGAGGTTCTAGGATGCCAATCAAACAAGTCATGATGCAGAAAAGATCCTAACAAAACTGCGCCTACACGGACTAGAACATGGCACAATAGCCTGTTGTTGATCATTTGCTAAACAGAGAACACCACTTCCCAGTTTAGCCAAAACATCTGCAGTTTTATTACACTCCCTAACGACAAAAGCAACCTGATAATCCTCCAGTACATGCAATCGACTTCTAATGAGATCCAGCAGAGTGTGATGCTTCCATATATGTGACCTCCATTGTCATGTTCAAACATGACACCAAATAAAGTAAATCAGATTGTATTTCAAGCGATTTAATACCAAGTTGTATAGCTACAGACAATCCATGATAAACACCATACAACTCGGCACTATTATTATCTGTATAGCCAACAAAGTGGGAGTAACATCTAACAAAAGAACCAATTCGTGTTCGGATTATTCCTCCACAGCCAGCCATACCAGAAACTGATGATGCAGGCCCATCACAGTTAAAAAATCCATAGCTTATTAGTACAAGGTTGCCACTTATAAAGCACAGTAGTAAACTTATGAGGTAGCTTAGATGGCCAACACAACACTGACTGCCTTTTATAATGTAAAATCAGAAAGTACATACTCCTGCAGTGTATAGGTTTATCCCTAAATATAGCATCATTTCTGGCTGACCAAACACAATAAGCCATAATACACAAATTAAGCTGACTCTCAGAGTTTAGTTTCAAATCATGTAGCACATCACAAGGATGAGAAACTGTCCAGTCCCATCTTGGAAGGGTAAACAACATTCTAAGTTCTTGAAACACTGGACAGTAATTAAACAGATGTTGAAATGTCTCATCATCTTGATGACACAGCTGGCAGACATATGAAATCGGAACATGCTTCATTTGCAACCAAACAGAAGTAGGTAAAGAGTCATGCAAAACAGACCACCAAAACAACTGAATTCTAGGTAAAACTCTTAGTTGCCAAACTTTCTTCCATAACCAAACTGGTCTGTGGACTTGAGACTCTATCAACTTATTATAAGCTGATTTAATTGAAAAAATGCCACTAGGTTCAAGTGGCCAAACAAGAGTGTCCTGCAACTCCCCATTGACTGGAATAGTAATTATATGATAAACTACTTGTTGTTCTGGCAAAACCAATAATAACTTGGAAACATCCCAACCATTATTACAAATATAATTAGAGACTTTCTCACCAGGATCATAATCATGGTTAGTATAATGAAACAAAGCACGAGAATTCAATCAAATATCACTCCAAAACAAAATGGAATGACCATTACCAACCTGCCAGTGACAAAGTGACTTAAATAGATCCCTGTGTCTAATTTAGTTCTTCCAAATTGAAGCATGTAATTACACTTTATAAAGGTGAAGAAATTTTTTAGTAGAGCCTTTGTCACCTAAACAGGGTATAGAACTTTATGTACAAGCTTCAAATAGTGAGAATGTCAAACATAGTCCCAAAATAAAGTGAAGAAACAGAACATAAAAATATAATCGAACTACAGAGCATAAATCGTATAGGGTCTTAGAGCATATATGTTGGAATTATATTCTACACAGACAATATATGTCACAGCCTCAACAACGTCCAACACTTCTTGATGTCAGAATTTCAAACTCATGATCTGAGGCATGCTTCACTTCATTGTACGTGCCAGTAGGATTGAAAGCAAGCCCTGATGAGTAGCATTCTTCACAGAGGTCAAAGCCGCTTCTAGCCTCCATGTAGCAATCTTTGCATCTGTATCTAACACCAACTATGGGATCCTTCTCACAATAATCACAGGTGATTCCAACATGTACTGTAGAGATTTGGCCTTGGTTCATCTGCGTATGGAAAGAGGAAACGTTGGAAAAATGTGGAAAAAGAATATATAGGATTGCACTTAACCTTA
>CM051458.1:8573521-8650223 GCA_028274465.1 Plantago ovata
AAATCCTTAATATACATATAGTTGACAATGTCCTAGTTTCCGAAAGTCCAACCAAATCAATAAAATTTCAACCACATACTATATATTAATGCGGTCTTTTTTTTTCTTCCAAAAGATAAATTATATGAGATGAGGGAGAAGAAACACAGCAATACTCATTCTCAATAGAAATTCCATCCACATATGTGAGGACTGCGAAATCCCGGAATATGACTTGGACCCTGGACATAGGCTTAAAATATTTTTCCATTCCAGGGTTCTTTTCCAGCCAATTAGGATCCTACATGATTAAATATACCCACAAGTAAATAATACTATTATAAAACATTACAAGTATACAGAGTACTAATTAGTATACCAGCTTAGAAACCGGAAGTTGTAAGAATTAATGTCCACTCTAATTAATTAAGTTTAGAAGATATATACCAGTTATTCATGTGTTGGCTGAGCAATTGAAGGAGCCGGAAGTTGTAGGCCTCATCATCTGTTTCCCAGTTAATGAGACCCATAAGATTCGAAAGTTCTTCCTATATATATACATGTGATATAAATATCTGAAATGTAATTCAAAATGTTTCAGCAATTCTAAAAAATTCTCAATAGAACTGTGTGTTGCACCTCATCCCATCCATCTCCAAGACAAAGGCATAAGCGTTGAACCTTCACAGCAACATATTCGACTTCTTTCACAACATTAATAGCCCTTCTTAGCGTGTAGCTCAATGACTTGCCCTTGTTTGCCTGCAATGCCACAGTGTAGGCAACGTCAACAGCTTCAAACATTACATCTCGTATATGTTTCACCAATTCCTTTAGCCTCTCATCAGTTCTCTCCTTCTTCATTGTGTAACTCAGAAAAATCTGCAATTCACGGAGGTTGTCTTCGAACTTCTCTATCATGACACTGCTTTCATAGGGCGGATTATTGTTGGAATACAAGAAGTTAAATAGGAAATAGCGCACTGATCTCATGACATCAAAAGAGTTATTTGATCTCAATAAGAATACCCTGCAAGGCCCAATACAATATATTTGATGAGTTTCATATGTATAGAGGTACTAAATTTAATCAAAGACTAATATGACAAGTATAATAACCTTGGTAGTTCAACTTTAATGCCGTTGTTCTCCATGCTTCTTTGCTCACTATTAGTTGCCTCGTCGATGATTCAAGAGAAAACCTACAAAATTCTGCAGAGATAAACTCAAGAGTTGCTATATCTCCGATGTCCAGAGGAATTTCCACGAGCCTCCATAGATTATACAAAATCAGCCTCTCAAGTCCTGGAAAGTGTCCACTATCAGCTTCCCATTGCTGAAAAGACATGTTTCGAAGATGCAACACTTTCAAACGACAAAATTCACCTTCATTTGGTCTCCACACTCTGCCACAAAAGGCATCATTCTGCAGTCGGAGCACTTCAAGGTTAGGCAATGAGCCCACAATCGTCATGTCCTCAAAAGGAAGTTTACAACCATCTAAAGTTAACTTTCTCAGTGATTGTGGAAGAGAAAAATCCAATGCAGAAATCTTTCCACGCACACAGAAACTCAATGATTCAAGCTTACATAGCTTGGCAAGATTTTGAAGACCGTAGTACGACCACTCCACTGTACTTTCAGACACTTTGGCATAAGTTATCTTCAATTTCTTCAGGTTTTGAATTCTTTTGACCACCTCTTCGCTAATCTTGAAACAATATACATCCTGGAGTGTCTGTAAGTTCGCGAGAACACAACTTCCTCTCTTGATAAGATCATGGATCTCAGCGGTTGGAGGATCTGGTAACGCAACTTGATTAGTGAGTAGACGTCTAAGCAGTGGCATGTCCCATATATCAGGAAGTTGAACATCTAGCTCATTCCCTGGCGTTTCCTTTATCACCAGAGATTGTAGATTCTGAAACATGGATATTTTTGCCAGAGATGCAGAAAAGGTAGATATGTTTGTGGCTTCAGATGATGATACCCAAAGATGACGTACACGAAAATCCCATAATTGTAATCAGCAGCTTGATGAACCCATTTATTTGTCCAGTTGGAACTGGATAAGTCAATTTCAGAAAACCGCTGAGAGTATTTTGACAAAGAAGTTTATACCCACAATTGCCAAGAGTGCGATCATTATCGACTACTGCACTGCCGAGAAATTTGTGTTCACGAGATATCCTTTGGCAAGATCATTTAAGAGATCATGAATTCGGAAACGTTTTATTTTTCCAGTTGACCCTCGTTCACTAACTGAAATCAAATTTCTTTCAACTAGATCAGTTAGATACTCCACTGCTGTATCTTCTAAGCATTTATCTCTAATTGGTTTGAGAACACCATCAGCAACCCAATACTCGATCATCCAAGAGACTGTTATCTCTAAACCCTTTCTGAAAAATGCCATGTAAAGAAAACATGGTTTAAGATACAGAGGCAAGTTATCATAACTTAGAGCTAGTATCTTTAGACAATGGCTATCATTTTCAGAATGTATGATTGAGACTAAAGCTCCTGCAACACGCTCCCAAGATTCCTTTGTCATGTCTGACTTTGCAAGATGCCCTGCGATCACCACAATTGCTAAAGGCAATCCTCTGCAACTAATTGCAATCCTCTTGGCAACATCCTCCAACGTACTAGGACAAACACCCTGTGAAAACACCTTCCTTTCTAGTAGGTTCCAGCTTTCATTTTCATCTAAACATTCCAACTTATATGGATCACATGAGCCAATATAAGAAGCCACAGTTAGAAGCCTAGTAGTTAAAATGATATGACTGCCATTATCATTTTTGGGGAAAAATCTTCCAATTTCAACCCACACCTTATCATCCCAAATATCATCCATGACTATAAGGTAACGTCTACCAAATAGAGTCTTATACAATTTATCTCTAAGTCATGGATTTCACTTAGTGGACCTTGGTCGATTTTAAGATCACACAAAAAACTCAGTAGAATATCATGCACGTTGTATGGCTGAGATACTGTAGCCCATAATTGAATATCAAAATGCTCCTTAACAAGTTGATTATTATAGACATTTAGGGCAAGGGTTGACTTACCAATGCCCCCCATCCCGATAATGGGAAGTATTTGGAGAGTTGATGCTTGACCTGTGATTCGCTCCATGACCGCGAGCAAGTGCTTCTCAAATCCAACCATGGTAGTGTTATGTTCCACCAGATCCAGAGCACATCTTGATGGGCTACTAGGTGTGGCAAGAGTTGACTGCTGAGCTTTTTCATTTGCTTTGACATCCTCGATGATCTTCAAGGCCTCCTCCCAGATGGATTCAAACTCTTTGATGATTCGATGTATAGCTTCGTCAGGAAACAGTTTGGAACTGTTATTCCCACTACTGTGTCCATGCTTTTCTATGAGCATCTGATCCATAACATGGCAGTCAATCATGCAGTCTGCTTCTGTGGCAACATATTTGGTCCTTATCTCCAAATCAAGAATTTCTTGGCCGCTTATTTGAGAACTATGATGTTCTTCGAAAAATTGGAGGAGGAAAGTGGTTTTTTCATTGAGATATTCAATCTGGAACTTTTCTGGGAAAATGAGTGACATGTTCTGAAGGCGAAGCTCAATGTTTGAGCTTAGGGAAAGTAGAGCTACGTAAGCTGATGCCATTGATCGATCTCAAATTAAGCCGGACCGGACTGGACTTGATAACTGGCAAATGGCAATGAGTGATCTCAAAGAGGAGTAGATTATGAGGTATTCATGGATATATAGATTATGATGTATTCATGCATATGGATAAAGAACTGCTGGTGGAAGACCCAAGCTAGTCAAGAGAGTAAGCCAAATTAGCTGTAGATTGATTATATGTGGTTGTGAAAAATCACTATATGTACCTAGTCTACCTAAATTCAGCATTACTTCCAATATTTCCAATATACACCATTCCTACTATAATGTGGTACTAATACAAAAATGCAATTCGAAAACTAATTTTATTATACTAACAAAACCGATACTCACCTGTTCGTAAGAATTAATCCATAATTGTTTTGCAGAGGTTTCTCCGTTTTATCTTTTAGTTGTCCGGCAGTACAGTTTTCGTGAAAGTTAACAGCACCATATTCCAAATTTTTCTTCCAAAGCATTATCTGAGTTCTAATTTAATTACTAGGTGATTTGTTAATCTAGTAGACCGAAGACCTTGTAGCGACAAAACTGCATGGATCAAACATAGTTGGTGTTGGTACAGAGTTATTTCAGATCCTTGCATTTTAGATGCAGAGTTAATAAGAACATGATATTAAGAACAAACATAGATATTCTTACTTCATTTCGAACGATAAGAACTTTGAGGAGGTCTATCAATTGAACCGACCGTAGCTCCTTTTATGGATGACCATTGCCAGAACAAAAACTCTCCAGAATGTCTAGTGTTCAATTCATTGATTTTCACTAAACCATCAACTTGTTTTTTATGCTTTTTACTGTAAGATCTGGGAGACTCTTTTCCTGTTGCCATTTCAGGCAGGCTTTCAGCTCCCGCAAAAATAAAGTTTGTCAAGGCATTCCTCGCCCCTAAGGCCTTTTACTTGGCTTCTTAATTGGTATTCTGAAACTGCTCGGGAATAAGCACAAAATTGGCAGTAAAATCTATCATCTTTGTGAAAGCTTGCAACTGGAAACAGACAATGTTCATAAATGGCCAATACAGGGCAGGAGTTAATATTGGACAGTCCTCAAGATTTCCGATCTGCATTTAGAGACCATTTAGAAAGAATCATCAGGGTAATAGAATTCTAATTGAAAACGAATTGAACTTTCATGCTGTACCATCATTTATTTAATTAGCTATGCTGAACACTTACCAATACGTCTTCTGGTCTATATCGGACTACAAATTGGTGTATTATGTGAGAATAATAACAAACAATGATTCGACATGATTTGAGTGTTCTGCAGGTGAGTCAGTTTACAGCTCCACCACGTACTTAATCGTCTCATGAACGATACAGCCAAACAAATATACAAAAGTTTTTAAGGTTTCTAGTCGAGCATTTTGTGAATCACGTTTGTCTTCACCATGCATACCCATCACATGAATGAATCATAGTCCTCAGTTATATAATTGCCCAACAAATTCCTTCCTTACCATCACCCAGTCAAGTTGGTTGGCGAACGAATGCTGTACTGCATGCCAACCAGCCCAGCAAAGTTTGTTGGCAGTAAAGGCAGTCTCAAGATCTCGAACTTGTGGTCTGAAGTATGATTCTCATCATTGTACAAGTTAGAATGGTCAGAATTAACAAGGCCTGATGTGTAGCACTCTTCGCACAGGTGGAAGCCTCTACCCATCATGCAGTCTTTGCATCTGTATCTAACACCAACTATTGGATCCATTGCACAATAATAATCACACGTAACTTGGAGATGTAGCAACAAATTAAGGATACAGTGAGAATAAAAATGAGGAAATTGAAAGAACAGAATTGCGCAAACTGACCCACAAGGAGAAACAACAGAAGGGAATTATGTAATATTTACCCCAGAAATGAAATTTATTTGTAGTATATCTGATTTTAATTAATAAACCAGTCAGACCAACGATTCGTGGTTCGATTACAAAAAGCACTGAGTTACTTTTATGAGACTAAATCAACAGTTTTTAAAAACTCACTGCAATTAGTAGTAGGTTTTTGTGTCATTTCCGGGTAAACTCTCCAAAATTGAAAATATATACGTACCTCATTCTCTTTAGAAATTCCATCCACAGCAGTGAGGAGTGTGAAATCGCGGAAGATGAGTTGGTCCTTGGAGCTGCCATCCATGCACGGGCTCCAAATATTTGGCCATTTCCGTGTTCTTCTCAGGCCAATCTGGCAGCTACATATATGATATACCCACAAGTAAATAAAAGCATTACTATATCACATATATGGGTGGGATAAAGTTAAACTGCACAAACTTATTAGAGTTGCCAAAAATTATCACCAAATTCTCCACATGATTTAAACTTAGCTTAAAGCTTACTGACAGGTTAGGGGTGATCTTATATTGCCATTTCCATCTAGAAGGAAATGTACAGTCTGGGGACAGGCAGACAGACAGAAGAGAGCTGCACACGTGGGGGCAGAGAGAGAGAGAGAGAGAGAGAAGCGAGGATAAATAAACATACTTACGGATTTTCTACAGATAATTTGCAGCTGAATATGGTTACAACATGTTAAAACTAAGGAAAGGTTTAGAAGTTAACTGAAAGAATACCATTTTATGCACATGTTGGCAAATCAAGTGTAAGATCCGGAAGTTGTAGGCCTCATCACCTGTGTTCCAATGAATGAGATTCAATGGCTCTTCGCAGGGCAAGTTTTCCTGTATATTCCATCAGAAAAGTATCTATGATATATATACAAATGTAGTATATATATTGTTTTAATTATTGTATATTCTATTGAAGTACTCCATCAGAACAAGTTTTAACAATTTCTACTCTGGGTATCGTTGGAAAGTTTAACAAGTTTCAACTACGGGTTTTGTATGTTTGGTAGTCAATAAACTGTCATACTTGGTGTACGTACTAAATCTATGAAACACAGGTAGGTCAGGAAATCTTCAACATAATTTTCGATAGTACTGTACCTCATACCATCCGCGTAAGCCTTGTACCTTGACAGTTACATATTCGACTTCTTTCACAACATTAAGAACCCTTCTAAAGGAGTAGCTCAAACACATCCCCTTGTCTGCAGCCTGCAATGCCGCAGTGTAGGCTATGTCAACAGCTTCATACATCACATCTTGTATATGTTTGACCAATTCCTTTAGCCTCTCGTCATTCTTCTCTTTGTTGGCTGTGTAACTAAGAAAGGACTGCAATTCACTGAGGTTATCTTTGAACTTCTCTATCATGACACTAGTTTCATAGGGTGTATGATTGCTGTAGTGCAACAAGTTATATAAGAAATAGTGCGTGTACTGCATGATATCGAAAGAGTTCTCTGATCCCCAGAATATCCTGCAAGGCAAAATACATTAATTTGAGTTTATAAAGTATTCGTAATAAATCAAATCAAGACTAATATGACAATACATAACCTCGGTAATTCAACTTTAATGCCATTGTTTCCCAAGTTTCTTTGCTCCACCATTAGTTGCCTCACTGATGATTCAAGAGAAAACCTACAAAACCGTGCAGATATAAGCCGAAGAGTTGATATATCTCCCATACTAAGAGGAATTTCCCTCAGTCTCCAAGCATTATACACGATCAGCCTCTCAAGTCTTGGGAAGTGCCTACTATCAGCTTCCCATTGCTCCAAAGACATATTTCGGAGATATAAGGTTTTCAATCGACAGAATTCACCTTCAATAGGTATCCACACTATCCCGCAGAAGGCATCACTCTGCAGCCGGAGTACTTCAAGGTTAGGCAATGAACCCACCATCTCAATGTTTTCCCAAGGAAGTTTACAACCATGTAAACTCAACTTTATCAGTGACTGTGGAAGAGAAAAATCCAATGTAGAAATCTTTCTACACACTGAGAAACTCAACGATTCAAGTTTACAGAGCCGGGCAAGATTATAAAGACTGTAATAATTTCATTCCAAATTACTGTCAGAACATTTGGTATACGTTATCTTCAATTTCTTCAGGTTTGGGATTCTCTTGACCACCTCTTCACTGAGCCTCAAACCATGTACATTACTAAGTGTCTGCATGTTTTCGAGAACATGATGTTCTTTCCCATTAACATGGGTCTCAGCAGTTGGAGGATCTGGTAAGACAAAATGTTTAATGAGTAGATGTCTAAGTGGTGTCATCTCCCATATATCAACTGGTAAAAGTACAGCCTCATTCCTTGGCGTTTCCGCTACCTCTAAAGTTTGTAGATTCTGAAGCATGGGTACCGTAGAAAGGTATGCTGAAAAGGTAGAAATGTCTATGGCTTGAGATGAAGATAACTGAAGATAACGTAAACGAAAATCCCACAAGCTGTAATCAGCAGCTTGATGAACCCATTTGTTTGCCCAGTTGGAACTGGATAAGTCCAAGAAAATCGCACGGAGAATTTTGACAAAGGAATCTTATACACACCATTAGAGTTAGTTTCCGATTCCATGAAATGAGTAGAATCATTCTCGGTTATTCCTTTGTAAGGAAACTTGTGTTCACGAGCCTTCCTTATGCAAAGATGATGTAAGAGATCATGAATGCCGAAAGATTTTATTTTTCCACACTACAAGAAAAACAGGATTTACATCCGTCACTATACGGAGCGATCCGTCGCTATATACCATTAGCGACGGATGGCCCGTCGCTAAATAGAACGTCGCGAAAAGTGGCGTCGCTAATCCAAAAAGCGACGGATGAGCTGTTTCGTCTCTAAATTTAGAGACGGATAAACTTATCCGTCGCAAATTTAGCGTTGACCGGGCAGCCCATGGTTTCTTCACTTTAGCGACGGATAAGCTTATCCGTCTCTAAATTTAGAGACGGATAAGCTCATCCATCTCTAAATCTGATTTTTTATATAAAAAAAAATTATGTTTCTTTTAATTTATTTAATTCACCTACAATATAATAAAATATAAAAATATAATTTTTTAAATGCAATAAGGGGTGCTGCGAGAATCGAACTCGCGACCTCTCGCATTTAGCGAGAATCATACCACTAGACCAAACACCCATTTTCTACACGAAAATAATCAATAAATATACTAATAGGAAAGTATTAAACATAAAATAAAAGATATACATATCCACAATGTAAATTTAAATTATAGTTGAAGGCAATACAATACTTGAATGTTACCATCTCTCTAAGATAAAAAGAGTGAGAGACTAAACCAACCAACAATGAATTAACCAATATATTAAACAACTATGCTTTTCACTCAAAATAAACTCTATACTATAAATGCAATTTCTTAAACAATAAACAAGGTAAAATTAGAAGACATGCATAGGAGATGCAACCAGATATATGACAAATTCAAAGTAAATAGGATGGGTAGTAACTATGAGGACATACAAGAAAGGATACTCGACTCATTTAGCTTACAAAATGCAAACTGTGAATGAAGGAAAGTTCAAGTTGTGTATATTCAAAAGCTCATTACAAACACTTACAACTCCAGCCATAGTATGAATTAATGAAGTATGAAATATTCAGGATGTATCCTCATTACATACTTATACTAAAACTAGTAACATTAAAGCAAAGATCCTCATTACATATCTAAAATTTCCCAATCTACTTCACAAAGCACCACTTAAGCACATAGTAAGTTAACAAATACACACACCCTGCAGTAAAAATAAATATAACACAAGATATGCACATCATTTCGTTATACTTTCTCTACAACATAAATAATAAATTGACAAACATTGAAGTGAATTCATGCATTTTTCTCTTACCTGTCCAAAGTGTGTTCGTCATATGCATGTATACAATTGATTGCAAAATGGAGCAAACATCTTGCACTTTCTCTTGTAGTGTTTGCAACCAAAAATGATTTTCTCAGGGTCTCTAAACGATGTACTTCGACCAGGAACTTCTCCTTTATCATCGGCAACAACAGCCTCTTTATCAAACTTCTGCCTTACAATCCAACCACTGTACAGAATAAAAAGATAAGTCACATCCTAGAAAATCCTACACAGAGATATATTTATCTGGACAAAGAAAATCGGTAAAGTACTTCTTATTTATTCCCACCTAGAGTACTATTTATTTATTCCCAATAATACAAACCAATTTTAACAAAATTATTACAACACCTACAAATGTACTTGTACAATACATGTATAAAAGTATACAAGATCAACAAGAGACGGAATATTAATATCCAATTCAAGCTAATTAATTGAAAATTTGAAAAATCGAAATGATTCCCAAAACTTAGGGTTTAAAGAACATATCTTAAATTGTAGAGATGAAGGTGAAGGAGGAGGAGCCGGAGTCCGGTGTGATTGGAGGCAACACGGCGGCGTTGGTGGAAGGCAGTGGTGGTGGTGGTGTTGAAGTCGAGGCCCCTCATATCGGTGGATGAAATTGGTGGTGGTTTAAGTCAATTAAGTGGTGGTGGTGAAGTCGATCCGGTGGTGTTTTGGTGTTGAAGTCGATCCGGTGGTGGAGGGCGGCGGTGGGGCGGTTGGTTGGGGGAGAGGTGGAGAAGATGGTAGAGTAGAGATAGAGAGAAAGAAAGAAAAAATGGGAAGTGATGAATCGACCAGATCTAGATTTGATCTTATCCTTTTTCTTTTTTTTTTTTTTTTTTAATATTAGCGACGGATGAGCACCGATCCGTCACTAAAAAATATTTTTTTTTCTTTTTTAAATCTGGTCAACTAATTTAGAGACGGATGAATCCACCCGTCTCTAAATTTAGCGACGGATAAACTGATCCGTCCCTAAATTAGAGACGGATAGATTTACCCGTCTCTAAATAACAGTCAGACTAGTATCCGTCGCTAAAATCACCGATCCGTCGCTATTTTACGACGGATCGCATCCCGTCGCTATTAATCCGTCTCTATTTGGTTGTTTTATTGTAATGCCAGTTGACCCTCGCTCGCTAACTGAAATTAGATTTCTTTCTATTAGATCAGTTAGATACTCCAGTGCTATATCTTCCAAGCATTTATGTCTAATTGGTTTCAGAATACCATCAGCAACCCATAACTTGATCATCCGAGAGACTGATAACTGAGAACTCTCCCTGAACAATGCCATGTAAAGAAAACATGGTTTAAGATAAACCGGTAAGGTATCATAGCTTAGAGATAGTATCTTAAGACAGTGGCTATCAATTTCTGAATGTAGGATTGAGATTAAGGTTCCTGCAACTTTCTCCCAAGATTCATTTGTCATGTCCAACATTGCAAGATGCCTAGCAATCACGACAATTGTTAAAGGTAGTCCTTTGCAACTTGTCGCAATCCTCCTCCCAACGGCCTCCAGTGAAGGAGGGCATCCACCCTGAGCGAAAACCATAGATTTCAGTAGGTTCCAACTTTCTTCTTGATCTAAATATTCCAATTTATATGGATCACAAGAACCAATGTGAGACGCCACATTCTGAAGCCTTGAAGTTAAAATGATACGACTACCATAGTTAAAATGATACGACTACCATTATCATTATTTGGGAAGAATCTTCCTACTTTATCCCAAAGCTCAGCACTCCAAATATCATCCATCACTATAAGGTAACGTCTACCAAATAGGGTCTATACAATTTATTCCCCAGCACATGAATCTCACTTTGTGGACTAACATTCTCTTGGTCAATCTTAAGGTCATGTAAAAAACTCAGGAGAATGTCTTGCACATTGTATGATTGAGATATTACACTCCACAGACAAATTTCAAAATGCTCACTGATAAGTTTTTTATGAAAAAGATTTTGGGCTAGAGTGGTCTTACCAATGCCTCCTGTTCCAACAATAGCAAGTATCTGACGAGAGGGCTCATGACCAGTGACTCTCGCCATGACTTCGATCGAGTGCTTACCAAATCCAACCATGGTTGCATTTGTCTCCAAACTACGTGCATGTCTTGACGGACTAATAGGTGGGAAATATGTTGACCGTTGAGCTTTATTTGATTTGAAATCTCGAATAATCTGATTGGCTATATTCTCGATTGACTCGAACTCTTTCATGATTTGATGTATAACTTCATTCGGAAAGAGTTGTAAGGTGTTATCCCCACGGGCCACGGTATCCATGTTCTATGAGCACCAGATCCATTGCATTGCATGGCTGTCAATCGCACATCCTGCTTTTATAGCCACATCTGCCGTTCTACACTCCAACTTTTCTTCGCTCCTTATATGGGAATCATAATCTTAAAAAAACTGGACAAGAGTAGTGATCTTTTCTTTGAGATAATCAACTTGGAATATTTCTGGAAAAATGATAGAGTGCTGATGCTGCTCAATGGTAGAACTGAGAGAAAGCAGAGCAACGTAAGCTGATGCCATTGATCGATATCTAAGCTGAACGGAACTGAAATTTGGGTTAATGGCAATTAGTGGATTGAACTGTATCTCAAGATTTTGCTAACAGCTGAACACAAGATATGCATGTAGTACTGCAAAATGAATGAGAGGTTGGATATAATATTGCTTGATTAAAACAAAGAATTGGTGACTTATCTCAATACAAACAGAGCTTTGCTAATTCAACATCTTGTTATGATCATAAAGTCCACAAAAGCATGCCAAGCTTAAATAACATTATAAGTATTTGATTATCAGCATTAATGGAAATGGTCAGTACCTAAACGTACACACAAGTGGTGAATTAAAAATTGTAAAGCCTTTGTCACCTAAACAGAGAGAGAAGTCATAAGTCATAACCTTAGGATAGAATAGATTGACGAATTCAAACACAGCCACTACAAATTCTTGAATGAAGATGATAGACCCACCAAATCCATTAATTAAGCCTGAATATGATATACTTCTATATAATCTAAGAGGTGGTAAGCCAATTTGTTCATGCTGAAAGTTACCTAACATGCTAGCTATGCCGTAATTAAAGTAAAGAAATTTGCAGAAAAAGGCAGAGAAATTTGGGTTAAAACATTAAAGTTAAGTAGTAAACTATCAATTACATAACATTACACCAATCATTACATCACTCAACATCTAATAAAGCATAACAGTATTACATAGTACAACATTAACTACCAGATTATTCAAGTATTCAACATCTACACAACCTAAATAATTCGTGATAAATTTACGAAACTTACAAACTAGTCAAGAGTACTCAAACATGGTGATCAATCAGCAGAGGTGCGACTAATGCGGCTCCTGGTGATTAAAAATTTCATGAACCTTCAAAGATATGCCACCACATAATACTTGACCTGCACGTATCAAAGACAATTAGCTCTGAGAATATCAGAAGCATAATATTAAGACACTATTCTTTGCCTTAAATCAATGACTCTGTACTAGATCTAGAAACGTTTTGAACTACTACTTGTTTAAATGTAAAAGGAGTAGCTACTAGTCTACTACTAACTCATTTGAAATTATGACTGTAGTTACGGTTCTTTTAGCATGAAAGTGCTTACTGACTTAACAGCAGTGATGCTATTGTAAGTAATGCTGTAGCTACAGTTCTTTTGCAAATGAGTACTCTATGTTTCTCTACACTCTCCCTACCCTGTGAACCAGTTCCTATTCACTGTTTTTATCTGTTTATGTAGCTTTTTGTACTATCAACCATATTTGGGAAGATAGTGATGAATGAAACTAAAGCATATAACACTTACATTGGGGTCGTTTTCCTCTTCATGATCAGGAGAGTGATCAATATTTACCATTGCTGCTGGTCTGTCAAGTGCCTGCACAATAATACGGTTTAATTAGAGCCTGCAGTAATGGTACTGTATTCTTCTTCTGCTTGAAATTGTAAACAGAGTAAATCTCGTGTACATTTGGAGGACTAATTTGGAATTGTTTAATCAATGTCATGTTTTATCTGTGGAAATAGAGAAGGATAAAAAATTGAACATAATCACAATCAAGTAAAAAATAGTAATTTAGAAAAAAAATAGATTTTGTGAGTTAATGGACAGTTCAACCGAAATCACACTAATTTGCAATTTATCAACAGTAATTTAGACTTTTATGTATCTCTTCCTTTTTCTTATTCTCCAGTTCATATACCTTCCTCCTAAATCAAAAACAGTAAACTACTACTACTATAATGTTTCCTTCACTTCAAGATGCATAGTTAATGAAAACATGAGATATTATGAGCAAGCGAAGAGATTCTTAACAAGACAAAGGATATTTTGAGAGAGATTCTTAACAAGTCAAAGCCTCCACGCCTACAGAACACAGTCTTTGCATCAGTATCTGACACCAAACAGCATCAACCTGGTTGAATCTTCGATGCCATAATTTCAAAGTCGTGCTGTGAGGTATGCTTCTCATTATTGAACGGGCTAGTATGGTCAGAAACGAGTCCTGAGGTGTAGCATTCTTCGCAGAGGTCAAAGTCCACGCAATCTTTGCATCTGTATCTAACACCAACTAACGGAAACATCTCACAATAATCACAGGCAACTCCAGTATGTACTGTAGAGTTTTGGTCTTGGTTTATCTGCATGGAAGTAACAAAGGAAACGTTAAAATTAGAAGGTTGGTGACACAGAATGCAGAAGCTACTATAATAGATTTGAAAAAAAAAAAAAAAAAAAAAATCCTATGTAAATAATTCATAGCCATCAAAGATGTTCGTAAACAATGAAAGACACAACTATAAATACTATTGCTAACCCTAGGTGCGCCTACTACACTAGTTAAAAGATTGAAATAACAAAAATAAACCTGCCCCACTTTTGCTTCTCATCTCACTAATTCCATATTAATTTCCCCACTTGAGAAAAACTCATCCTACAGTTAGATATGAATGGAAGATAAATAAACCTGTTAAACTCGCAAGATACAAATGACGAGAAACACATTTAATTCCCATGCATGAACCAAGGAGAAACCACTCAGCTAAGTACTCCATATCCTCCTGGGTCAAACACCAGCCTAAATGTGCTTAATGGTTTAAAAGCACAATAGAAGCAGCAGTAGTGCTTGAAGTTTCTTGGACACCTAGAGTTGAACACTAATCTAACCACAAGATGATGTATCAAGTGCATAAGAATAGGGGAATAGGCATAGGATATCAAAAACTCATCCCTTTACAATTCCCCTCATCTACCATATACTTCCCTCTGTCAAATACAGAGAAACTATACCCAGCATATTCCTTTTCCATCACAACTGTGCTAGACGTCTCACCCTCTAACTTAAAAGCACAATTATAAACACTCTCAAGTGACTTTGGGATAAGAGATGTGAAAGTTGGGTTAGTATGAATTACATAATTAAAGTCGGGTCAGTAAGAATAACAGAATTATCGCGGCCCACCACTTTTATAAAATCATCCAAAAACTCTTTTGTGGTGCAACAGCGGAGCTAGAATCCAAAATAACATGTGACGAAACATAACAGGGGAGAGTTCCATCAAGAATAATGAATTCTTATAACGACAAATAACCCTTTTTTTACTTACATACTATTAGAAAATGCAAGCAAAACTTGTTTTAAACTTTTGAAATTTGGCTAAAATTTAAGCAAATTCAATATGCTTTTATTCAGAACAGATCATAAATAAAACAATTATTTAACCAACTAACCATGCCAAAACAACTAAACATAAAATAATATTTATAGCCTTAAAAATTTAATCAAAGGTTTATAAATTATTAAGAGAACAATTAATTTCACAAATAATTATAAATGAATTAAGTAGATCAATTATAATTAGAGAAAAAATTATTTAATGATTATAATTATAGAAATGAATTTAACAAATAAATTCATAATTTTAATTATTCTTGTTATATTTCTTTATGAAAAGTAACGAATTTGCATAAAATTCCTTCATTTGTCATATAGTTGCACAAAACCCCTTAGAATTGATCCTCACACAGTCAGACGCATGTAATAAATGCAATTGTGGGCGTTAGGGACTTTCATGCAGACTTTACATATGGCACAGTTTTAATAATTGAAGAATTTGGTGCTACAGTAGAGATGACTTGAAAGTGTAGTGCATCAAGTGACCGTAATTGAAAGATACTACACAGTTAATATGAAGAAAGTCTCGATAATATGATGGCATATGTATACCTCATTCTCTGCAGAAATTCCATCCAGCGCTGTGAGGAGTGCGAAATTGCGGAATACGAGTTGGACCCTGGAACTATTCCCAACGGGCTCCATATATTTGGCCATTTCACGGTGCTTTTCGAGCCAACCAGGATACTATATATATATCGATCCCCACGAGTTAATAACAGTTTTATATTGCACACAAGTATATTTAACATAACGAGTTGTATATTGCAATAATCCTGAATTTTTTGTAGGTTTTGATTAGTCAAATGCTGAAACTTAGTGATTTTAAAAGCACTGAATTACATCTTGATAGATAAACAATATGTATACTCTTTCTCCGTATAAATGGATCTTACTGATAGTTTTATTGTGGATAATACAAATGATGATGAAAAATTTCTCCAAAATTGTCAATTTGCTAATTTTGTTCATGAATAATATTCCCTTGTGCCAGTCACGATCCTATAATTCAAAGGAATCAAAGCCAATATCACATCATCATGGTACATATAAAGTAAAACTAATTAAATAATTGTTAGAAAGTCTAAAGAATTTCCAGCTGTTCATAGGTTTAGAAAAGTAAACTGAAAGTGTACCATTTTATTAATGTGTTTGCTGATCATGTGTAGGAAGCGGAAGTTGTAGGCCTCATCATCCGTGTTCCAGTCAATGAGAGATGGAGGGTTTTTGTAGTAGTCAAATCCTTCCTATATATATCACAACAAGAAAATTAAATATATGTGAAAAATACTACTTCTCAACAATTTCTACGCTGACAATTAACTTAATCATTCACTTTTGAAATGTTTAATAAGTTAATTTTCAATTATGCATACTCAATTTAGTACATCAATAAAACACAGGTAGCGAATCATCTACAAAATTCAAAATACTCTTACCTCATCGAATCCATATCCATCACTGAGAAGTAACCGCTGAACCCTCACACTAACATGCTCGACTTCTTTCACAACGGAAATGACTCTTCTAAAGGTGTAGCTCAAAGACTGGCCCGTGTCTGCCCGCAATGCCATGGTAAAATGAACAGCTTCATACATCACATCTCGTATATGTTTGACCAATTCCTTTAGCCTCTCTTCATTCCTCTCCTTCTCATTTGCGTAATTAAGGAAAACATTCAATTCACAGAGGTTGTCTTCAAACTTCTCTATCATGACACTGGTTTCATGGCATGGGTGATAGTCGGAAAGCGGCCAGTTATATAAGCAATAGCGAATGAATTGCATGACATTAAAAGTGCTATCTGATCCCCGGACAAATACACTGCAAAGCCCAATACAATATAAATGAGTTTCATAAGAATTCGTAATAAATTAAATCAAAACTAATATGACAAGTAATAACCTTGGTAATTCAACTTCAATGCCATTGTTTTCCATGCTTCTTTGCTCCAGTATTAGTTCCCTCACCGATGATTCAAGAGAAAATCTACAAAATTGTGCAGAGATAAACCGAAGAGTGCTTATATCTCCGATACTGAGGGGAATTTCCTTCAGCCTCCAAACATTATACAAAATCAGCTTCTCAAGTCTTGGGAAGTGGCTGCTATCAGCTTCCCATCGCTCCAAAGACATGTTTCGAAGATGTAAGGCTTTCAGTTGACAGAATTCACCTTCAATTGGTGTCCACACTCTCCCACAAAAGGCATCTTTTTGCAGCCGGAGTACTTCAAGGTTAGGCAATGAACCAACCATTGCAATCTTTTCCCAAGGAAGTCTACAACCATCTAAAGTCAACTTTCTCAGTGACCGTGGAAGAGAAAAATCCAACGCAGAAATCTTTCCACATACTGAGAAATTCAATGACTCAAGTTTACAAAGCTGGGCAAGATTATGAAGACAGTAATTTTCCTGTTCCAGATTACTTTCAGACCCTTTGGTGTACGTTATCTTCAATTTCTTCAGGTTTGGTATTCTTTTGACAACCTCTTCTGTAAGCCTGAAACAGTATACCGCCCAAAGTGTTTGCATGTTTTTTAGAACATAATGTTCATTGCCGATGACAAGGGCCTCAGCAGTTGGAGGATCTGGTAAGACAAATACTTTGATAAGTAGATGAGTAAGTAGTGGCATCTCCCATATCTCAAGGGGTAGAACTACTGGCTCATTCCCTAGTGTTTCCTCTATGATTAGAGTTTGTAGATTCTGGAACATGGATATAGTAGTAAGGCCTGCTGAAAAGGTAGAAATATCTATGGCTTGAGATGATGACAACCGGATATAACGTAAACGAAAATCGTACAAATTGTAATCACCACCTTCACGAATCGATTTAGCAGCCCAGTTGGAAAAATCAAAGGAAGAAACTCGCTTGGAGAATTTTGACAAAGGAATCATATACTCACGCTTGAATTGGTTCCTCTGACAAGAGTACGGTCACTCTCGACTTTTCCACAGTAGAGGAATTGATGTTCATGAGCTTTCCTTACGCATACATCATGTAAGAGATCATGAATTCGGAAACATTTTATATTTCCACTTGACCCTTGCTTGCTAACTGAAATTAGATTTCTTTCAACTAGATCAGTTAGATACTTCATTGCAACATCTTCTACACATTTATCTCTAATTGGTTTGAGAATACCATCTGCAATCCAAAACTTGATCACCCCAGATACTCGTAACTCAAAACCCTTTGTTGAAAATGCCATGTAAAGAAAGCATGGTCTAAGATAAATTGGTAAGTTATCATAACTTAGAGATAGTATCTTTAAACATTGGCTATCATTTTCAGAATGTAGGATTGAGATCAAAGCTCGTGCAACATTCTCCCAAGATTCCTCTGTCATGTCCGACTTTGCAAGTTGCCCCGCAATAACGACAATTGCTAAAGGCAATCCTTGGCAACTTACTGCAATTCTCCTTCCAACATCCTCCAAAAAGGAGGACAGCCATCTCGTCCAAACACCTTTCTCTCCAGTAGGTTCCAACTCTCATCTTTATCCAAATATTCCAATTTGTACGGCTCACATGAGCCCATGTGGGCGGCCACACTCAGAAGTCTAGTAGTTATAATGATCCTACTACCATTATCATTTTTGGGGAAGAATCTTCTGATTGTATCCCAAAACTCAGGGCTCCAAATATCATCCATGACTATAAGGTAACGTCTACCAAACAGTGTCTTATATAATTTATCCCCTAAATGATTGATACTCTCATGTGGACTTATTTTCTCATCGGCGAAGTTAAGCTCAAGCAGGAAACTTGAAAGAATATCTTGCATGCTGTATGATTGAGATATTGTACACCAGAGACAAATTTTAAAGTGCTCTCTAACAAGTTGATTATCATAAACATTTTGGACAAGTGTTGTCTTACCGATGCCTCCTGTTCCAACAATAGGAAGGATCTGAAGACTGGATTGATGACCTGTGAGTCGCCCCAGGACCTCGAGCATGTGCTTTTCAAACCCAACCATAGTGTTATTCTCCAGACGAGTAAGAGCAGGTGCTGCACTGGGTGTGACACTAGTTGACAGCTGAGGTTCATTTACTTTAGCATCCATCATAATCTTCATGGTTCTCTCCTTGATGGACTCGAACTCTTTCATGATACAAAGTATATCTTTTTCGGGAAAGAGTTGCGAGCTGTAATCCGCATGGTATCCATGCTTTATGAGCATCTGATTCTGATCCATTGCATGGCTATCGATCATACAGTCTACTTCTAAGGCGATATGTTTGATTCTTATTTCCAGATCAAAAAGTTCTTGTGGACTTATTCGGGAATCATGATGTTCTTCAAAAAAATGGAGGAGAAAATGGGTGTTTTCTTTGAGAAATTCAATTCGGAATATTTCCGGAAAAATGAGTGAACGCTGCTGATGCTGCTCTATGGTAGAGTTGAGAGAAAGTAGAGCAACATAAGCCGACGCCATTGATCGATCTCAAAGCTGGACTGGACTGGACCTAATTCTGGGTAACTGGCAACAACTGATGTATGCTTTTCATTCCCGTTCAGATTCAGAGAATGGGAAACAGGAAGCTTGGAAGAGTAGATTATGTGGTATTCATAATAGATTGATGGCTAAGGAGCTTCCAGTGCAATACCTGAGTCAAAAGAGGAAACCCAAATTAGCTGTAAAGTGGTGGTGAAAAAAGTTAAAGAGCCCTAAATAATTCATGCGGGCCATATTGTGAATGATTTGATGAGCCAAAAGAAAAAAGGAGATTCAAATTATGAAAGTTTTCACTTTCACACAATGCCTCAAAACAGTTCCTGTAGTATAAAGTATACACTGTATACACAAGACTCTCTCTGCAAAAATATTCTACTTGACAACCAAACAAATTTGTCCTCCCAAAACCATAGGCCCCAACATCAGAGACTATATGCAAAATATTCCTCCTCCTCCTCCTATATTCAGAATTAGGTTTCACTTCCAAATATTCAAACAAGGACGTTTTGCAAAAATATACATACTTTTGTAATACAAGAAATTTTGGGACAAAAATTTCATCAATCAATATATGTCACTGCTATTATTGGTGTTATTAACAGAAATATTTTAACTCATTGCATTTCTAGATGCAGAATTAGTGGAAACATGATGTTGAGAGAAAACAAAGACATTCTGAACGATAAGAACTTACTGTGGCTTTTCAACCTTTCTGACTCTCTTATAGTTCTTCAAAGCCCCACGATTCACATGTTCCTGTTCAGATGTTTCCTCTGCATCAGCAGAACTCCTATATTCTTTCTTCAGATATTTTCTCTGCATTGACAGTTTCAACACTTGGTGAGATTTTATGTTCACAAGGTACACCAGTCTCTCTTAAGCCTAAGATTCCATTCTTGGATCCGATCTCAGGATGCTCATCACTTCTTCCTGAAACCTGTTGGGCATTGTCATCCATCCGTTGATACCCTCGGTCTCTTGTATAATCAGGCATCAACCTTGTGCATCTCCTCTCTGGCCTTTGTTTACGAAAACTGTGGGGAGGTCTATCAGTAGAACCCACAACAGCCCCTCCTATGGGACGATCATCGCCAGTACAAAACTCCAATGATAATAAGCCCCTTGGGTGATGTCGGTTCAATATAAACATCCCTGGAGGTTTTCTTGACTCCATACTCGGATGACGAGATTCTTTTACAAAGGTTCTCCTTTCAACTTCACCATGCGTGCAATTTCTGGAAATGCATTGGTTCCCTGTCTATCCATGCCTAATGTACGTTATAGAGTTTGTACATAAATCCCATTCACAGAAAATAGAAAATAGTTGATAGTTCCTTTAAAGACACAAGGCATGTCTGTCTTTACCGAGTAAAAGAAACAGATCTACTTGACTAGATCGTGCTAGTGTCTCAACGACCCATGCCCATGGAAGAGCCAATGTACAGGATAGCTGGCACTCCATAAAGTGCTGTGTTAGCACATTACACTACTTAAGTTTGATATTCAAGTATTTCACGAGTGGCTCTCACTGCAATAGAAAGTAATGACATCATTATGCTAGACAGTAGGGGAGCGATATAGTGAACTGTGTTGTACTCAGTAGTATCAACTTCATAAACACAAGTGTATCCTGATGAAGCACTGCTATCGTAAAACTTAGGAACTTGCTATATAACTCAAAAAACGAAATTTCAGGAGTAACCCAAGCACCTACAGAATACTTAAGTGTGTAGTGGATTCATACATGAAACAGAATCACAAAACAAAAGTAGTTCTAAACATTCGGTGGATAAAATTCAACTTTTGCAAACGTCAATGTTGAAGGACTATGGTGGCAATATTCGATTGGTAGAAGATACCAATAAACAATCAACTTTAAGTATTCATTCTCTATGATTTCAGCAGGTGCAGTCAACCATATAATTTATCTAGACTAGTTGAAAGTGCCAGAGAGGTTTGGTTTGTAGATAATCATGACATCTCACTAAGAATGAATCAAAGATTTTATACAACAGCTACCAGGCTACCTTTGTTATTATTATACATATATGGCAGCTTTTTAAGATTTTTGGCAATGCTAAACGAGAAGACAGGCACAAGAACATTGGAGATCACTCATACTTTTTCGACGTATGGCGTGATACTATAACATACAAAAGGTTCCATTAGAGTGTATACTATACACTTAACTTGGACTATACGAGCAACCGAAGTAGCAACCAACCTATCTGAATGTCTCCATGTAGTATATTATAAGTAAACTGTAAAGTATACTTGATCTATTATCATTTGAACAGAGACGACTTGACACCATTTCCCTCTCATTTAGGTAAAGCTAAACTTGAGTACAACAAAAACATTTTGTAATTTTCTCTATTATTAATTAATAATAGGGAAAATACAACAAATATATTAGACTATTTTGCCGATTTTCAATCAGCTATTCATATCATGACTGCACATATTATAATTCCGACCATGTATCGGTGGCGTTTCGATTAACCTAGCTAAAACGTCAACTATATTTCAATATTTCGACAATTAATTCAACGAAACGAATATTACATAGAAATAGAAGCTTAATTGAAGCTTAAGAGACTTACCGGAGAAGATAGAAGAAAAATTTGTGCAATTTCATACCTGTCTGTTGTTATTGAAGTTGAAGAGACGAGGAGATGCTCAATGCTCAATTTCATATATGTCTGCTGTCTGTCTGTTGTTGTGCAATTTCATCAGTTAGTGTAGAGCTTTTGGAGAAGTTTCGCGTGCACGAATTTGAAAGGGGGGAAAAAGATTGAACAGAAAAATTATATTTGTCCTCATTCTGAACGATTTCTTTTTGGGTAAATTGTAATTTTAGTACCCCAAGTACTGGTGTTTGTGTATTTGGTCCGATTTTCTTTGTGTAAACAGATACGGTCCTTCATTCAGCTTGAAAGAGCCTAATTCTAATAGAATCCTAATCTTAATTAATAGAGAAAATAATGGAGAGCCAAAACAAAAATTGAACTTAGTTTGAACTTGCTGTTAAAGTGTACAAGTACAAATTTTACAATGCACAAAGGAGAAAGTTCATCTAATTAAGCACCAAAACAAAAGAGAGCTTTAATGTGAAACTGTAAATATATAGAGGTGTTTTTTTTTCCTGTTGTTTTTGCATTCTGGTGATAAATTGCAATTTGAGATAGCTTTACAATTTGTTGCTGGGATAGAACTACAGAAGTAGCTAGAAATGTCTGTTTGACACTACGTTACTAGGTACTAAAAAAATCTACCAAGATCTAATAAACCAAAAATGGGGTATTCCTATTGATAATATTGATAAACTGTAAACTGTAGCACAGTCACTGTAGTTTACTGTATTGCTGTAGCAGTGAAACTGATTTATGTTCTCAATTGTTTCCTCTTTCATTTAGGCTTTCCACAATTTTGCAGCCACACCTCGCCCAGTCTCCGCTCCTGTATCTATTATCTGAAACCAAGAAAAGGTGTCACCACAAGTTAATTAGGGACGCTGCTGGTGTATCTTTAGTTTGGGTGGTGCATTCGATCCGTCATAAATGTAGCTCTAAGGTGCTGAGTAGCTACGGCTGCAAGCCTGCAACTCGCCTCCATGGCTCGCAACCTCCTTTCGCAATGGCAAAAGTTAGATCTGTAATTTGCCCTTGTTTTCTTGTTCCGGTTAGTTTTCCATTTCTATTACCAAAACGGATCCATCTGGTTAAATTTTAATTTCTGGTACCAATTATGATTAGCACTAAGTTGCGTTCAAGATTGTGTTTCAGGGGATTGGACTGCTACATAGTCACTTATTACTCTTTTATAGATGTATTTTGATTTATATATAACATAGTTGAAGTTTCTTAGATAGTAGGCTCATATTATATGATTGCTCGCTGCAGGTGATAATCAACCGGGAGTTGTTGCTGGTGTTAGGGAGCTGGGCTCTCTAATGTTGTCTTTCCTCTTAATTAATAACGTGGCAGGTATTTTATATTATTCTTATATGAATGTTAAATTGTTTGAGGAGGCACTAACTAATGTATTATGTACGTATATTATCTTTTGTTTCATTTGTCTTTGTCACCTGGGACGCGTTTGGTTATGGTTTTTATCCGGATAACTAAATTTGAGAGAATGTGATGAACAGTAAAAATACCAAGATAATACGCTTTACCTGTTTCTTGCTTTGGTCCAATTATTTTCAGATAATGCTTAGGATAATAAATTATCTGGTCAGATAATTCATCCGTTTGGTCCATTCTCTTGGACAATGAGAATTGGCTTGATGCATTGTAAAGACCTTCATGCCCTCATAATTAATATGGTGTCCCATAAATGCCCCTCAACTACTAATTTAAATTCAGCTTCTCCCATATAATTCCAAAAAAAAAAAAAGTTTCTTGCTCCATTTCATCATTTCATTGAACAAAAGACTGACGGTGTTACAACAAAAACAAGGATGCTGAAGTTGGTCCATTTCATTATTTTTATTGCACGAAACAGAGTAACATAAGAGTGATGCACTAACTACAAAAGCAAGGATACTGAAGTGAGCAATAACTAATACAAAATAACCGGAACCAAATGTTGTCCAGCGCTGTTGTTCTCCATTGCCTCAACTTCTTTTTTCATCTTCCTTGAAAGCCTTGTTGATGAACAAGATGAAAAGATACCATCCTTGAATTGTGACAATATGAAGAAAGGCTTGCTATTCTCCTCAACATCGTCATGCAAAAATAAGATATCATGGATTAAAACTTAAAAGAATGTCACAAGAGACGAGACCAGTAGTACACTTCCGGAATTTAAAATAAGCCTATGAATGAAACAATGAAAGGCCATTCATTGAACGCACTGCTTTTTTACAAAGCAAAAAGTTTAAATTTCTAAATGTTAAAGTATAGTTCCGGCAATTTCTTACATTAAATTGCTACTTATGCTATCATCATATGGTGTAACCCCGTCAGTCTTTTGTTCACCTGGTGATTTCACATTTTTAACATGGTAAAAATTCCTACTCCTACTTATTTAGAATGCTCATCCACTCATCCAGTACTACGAAGTGCACAATCACATTCTTTACAAATCACACATCTCCGGGAGTTGTTGCGAACGTCCAACTACATTACGATGTGTAAAGAAGGGATGGATGATCAAGCAGCTTCAGCAAACCCGAGCTGAAGATTTCCAGGAAGTCAGTAACCAAACGAATAAGTAATTAATTACTTTTTTTTTTCTACATATGGGGAAGATGTATATTTTGAACTTATGGATTAACCTCATTAGTCATTACGCCATGTTTTACCGCCTGGAGAAAGACTTTAAATTATCATCATCGTTCCTAAACTCCTAAAGTGGTAAGATCACTTATCATCTTTCCTGGAATGAGATGGTAGATTGATTCTTCATCAATTATAGATTGATTCTAACATTTTGGGCAATTTCCAAAATGATTGCAAAATAATTAATATGATTTCTCACTCTCAGGGAAAGGTGAGACCCAACAATTAATATGATTGCAAAATAACCATCTTCAATTCATTATTCACATGTATGTGGAATCATGAAATTGAAGATGAAGCAACAACTAGTACTATATTTAAGTGATACTTCCTCCATGCCTCGAAGCTCAGGATACCCTTGCTAGTCATCTAACTACGCTAAGATTTTCGTTAAATAAGAAAATCTCTAAATGTCTCATACATAACAAACATTCCTCATACTTGCAGAACAACTCCTCCATACAAATAGGTAAACGAAAAAAAAATATCCCAGACAAATTTCATCAACACGCGTGAACTTCATCAATCAAAATTGGCAGAAAGAGATATTGGTAACAGAAAATAGTCACTGGAGGGGAGACAAGGATGAATGTAACAGTAGCTTCATCAATCAAAATTGATCTTCGTTAACAACAACTACAAGAGTGCCTTCACCTCAATAAATTGGATTACCTATTAGTAAGTGGAAATTGGATAACGTGATAATAACAGTACCCAATAGGCCAAAAAGAAACAGAGGCAGAAAATAACAGATCAGCACAGTTAAAAGAGGAAATATACAAATTGGCCATCCACAACACCAACAATGGGATTCCGACAAAAAAACAAGTAAAAAACGATAAGAAGCTGGTTTGACGAGAAAACGTAGATTTACCTCAGAGTTGCGTGATGCAGGAAGAACCCTAAAATTGTGTCCAATTTGGGGATGCTGGAAAAAGGGTTACAATTGTAATTATGAGCAGGGGAGAGATGGAATAGTTGGGAGCACATGGGTGATGACATGAGCAAACGTCACGGAGAATGGATTCTCCGAAAAAATTGAGAGGGAGAAAGATAAAGCAACAGAGAAGAGAATCAGCTGCCAGCTCATACTCCTCAACCAATCAGAATGCTGCCCAGCCTCATATCTTGGGCAGCCCATTATCGTTCTCTTCCGATTATCTTCCGACCAAACGGAGAAATAGTATTCTCCAACAGTGCATTATCCCCATTATCCTCCAAACCAACACTACAAGAAATACAGCTTTTAGCGACGGATTAATAGATACGGACGGCATCCGTCGCTAAATAGCGACGGATCACTACTCGTAGCGACGGATAAGGACGAACTGCGCTCTAAGCTCAGTTCGTCCTTTGGAACACCCAGTCCGGCTTGCATTTAGTGACGGATTAGTTTTATCCGTCGCTAAATTGGCGACGGATATAACTGTCCGTCGCTATTGGAGTTGACCAATATAAAAATAAAAGGGAAAGAAATTGGATAATCAACATATAGCGACGGATATTTTCATCCGTCGTTAAATAGCGACGGATAACCTTATCCGTCGCTAACTACTGTATACAAATCGCGGTCGTCTTCTTCCTCCCCCATTTCTTCTCTGCTCTCCCATTCCTCTTTTACCGCGAAAAAAAGGAAAAATTTGAAACTTGTGCATTACTCATCCAAATCAGGCAATCTTGGAGTCTATTCGAAGCTAGTGGAGCAAGGAACAAGATTGGTCATTCAATTTCATTACCCATGGACCATTTGTTCCAAAATTGAAGGTAATTTGCATAAATCCTAACTTTGAAATATTTGGGAATTCGTTGATTTTCGTTGTGTTTGAGCAAATTCATGTTTATGTTTAGTTCCTACTAGGTTGTTTAACAAGTACTGAGTAGTATATTATCCTTGGACTTGATAATTTGATAGATTTATGGTGAAATTGAATTCTTGGTGATATTGAGTATTGAGTATGGATGGTAAATGTTGAAATTGAGTATTGACTATATGATGTATGGATGCTAAATGTTGAGATTGAGTATTGACTCCATGCTGTAATTAATATTATTTTGTTTAGATTGGTATTTTTATATATAGGTAGTTTATCCGATGGATCGTTCTTGGATGTACAACCGTGTTGCTAATGGATTCATCCTTCCTAGTTTTGAGGAAGGCGTACGAGCCTTCATTGAATTTGCATTGGCACATCCCAATTGTGTGATCAAAGGGTCTATAAAATGCCCTTGCAATGCCAAAAAATGTAGGAATTTCAACTATTTGCCTCCTACAACGGTAGTTGAACACTTGAGACGGAATGGGTTTGTTCCTGGATATGCTATATGGGATTGTCATGGTGAGAAACTACTACCACGTCCCTTTCCAATAGACCCACAGATGATGAAGAAGAGACAAGGAGGGGAAGTGCCTCTGATCCCCGTCCAAGTTCTCAATTGTTTTCCCGACTTCGTCATGCTTCTGATGGTGAGCGGATGGAAGAGATGGTGCATAATCTAGCTGGTCCAGCTTTTGCTCCTAATGATGTAGAGGAGCCACCAAATGCAGAGGACCAGAAATTCTTTGACATGTTGGAAGCTGCGAAGAAACCCATATGGGAAGGATGCCCTACACACACGGAGATGTCTTTGTTGTCTAGGCTGATGGCTAACAAGGCATTGGGTGGAGGCCAGTCTGAGGAGGCCTTCAGTGCAAATGTTCAGTTGCTATCCGAGTGTTGTCCTCAACCCAATCTAGTGCCTAAGGACTATTACCAAGCTCAAAAGAAGATGAGAGCTATGGGGTTGCCTATGGAGAAGATAGATTGTTGTGAGAAGATGTGCATGATTTATTGGGGGGAGGACAAAGATCTACTTGAGTGCAAGTTTTGTGGCCATGCAAGATACAGTCGCTACAAAGAGGGGGCATCAAACAAACAGCAGAAGAAGAATCTATCTTTCAAGAAGATGTGGTACTTTCCCCTAGCACCTCGGTTAAGAGGTTGTATGCATCCATCACCACGACCGATAAGATGCAGTGGCACAGTGAAAGAGTGGCTCCAAAGGATCCTAAGCTAATGGAGCACCCAGCAGACACACCAGCATGGAAAGAGTTTGACAAGCTCTATGGAGATTTCACAGCCTACGACTCGGGCTTTGTACAGATGGGTTTAACCCATTCGGTAGTGAACAGAGGTACTCGTGTTGGCCAGTGATGCTAACCCCGTACAATCTTCCCCCTGGTGACTGCATGAAGTCACCATTCATGTTCTTGACTGTGTTGGTTCCTGGGCCAGATGATCCTGGTGTAAAGTTGGATGTATTCTTGCAGCCCCTTATCAAGGAGTTGCTCGAGTTGTGGGAGAAGGGCATCCCTGCATATGATGTCTCGAAGAAGAAGAACTTCCCCTTGAGAGCAGCACTTCTATGGACAATCTCTGATTTTCCAGCATACTCTATGCTTTCTGGTTTGAAGACATCGGGGAGACTTGCTTGTCCCCATTGTTTAGATGATACTGATGCTTTTAGATTGACTGTGAGTGCGAAAGAGAGTTGGTTTGATTGTCATCGGAGGTTTCTAGAGCCTGACCATCCTTTCCGAAGGAACACTACTCAATTCAAGAAAGGGGAGGTTGTAGAGAAAGGGCCCCCGAAGCATCTAACTGGCAAAGAGATCCTAGCAATTATTGATGAGTTGGGTCTGAAGAAAGTGACTGAGTTAGGGTGGGAGAAGCATAACAATAAGATCAGCGGGACTTGTGGATGGAAGAAGAGAAGCATCTTTTGGGACTTGCCGTATTGGAGCAGTCTTCTCATACGACACAACTTGGATTTCATGCATGTTGAGAAAAACGTGTTCGAGAACACCTTCAACACCATTTGCAACATCCTTGGTAAGACAAAGGATACGGAGAAGTCTAGGCAGGAATTGAATACATGGTGTAAGAGGCCGGAGATGGCAAAGAAGAGTGCTGATGGAAAGTGGCCAATGGCATGCTATGCCATTGACAAGGATACTAGGGCCCGACTCTTTGATTGGGTGAAGACAATCAAGTTCCCCGATGGCTATGCATCTAAGTTGGGTACTCGTGTGGATACCAACAAGACGAAGATGTATGGGATGAAAAGCCATGACTGTCATGTGTTCATGGAGAGACTACTCCCGGTTGCAGTCCGAGAGTTGTTACCTAAGCCAGCTGTTCGGAGCGCTTTCACTGACTTGAGCTTATTCTTCAAGAATATAAGCACAAGGGCCATGCACGAGGATGTGTTGCTTCGTCTTGAGAAGGACATACCCGTGATTCTGTGCAAGCTTGAGCGTTTCTTACCACCTAGCTGGTTTGATTCAATGGAGCACTTACCTATTCATCTCCCATTCGAGGCGAGGCTTGCTGGCCCAAGTACAGTATCGATAAATGTATCCATTTGAGAGGTCAGTAATGTACAAGATTTAAGTACACGTATTTGATACTTTATATAGATATGCATGCAAGTCTAACAATTACATGTGTCACAGGTACTTGCCTAAGCTGAAGAGATTTGTGAAGAACAAAGCGCAGCCTGAGGGATCGATTGCAAATGCTTACTTGCGAGAGGAAACTGCAACCTTCTGCTCCTACTGCTTCCAGGACGACATCCAGACAAAGGCTAATAAGCCTGCTCTCGCAATGCAAACACCTTTGTGGTGCAAGAGGATCATGATGTTGCTCCTTCCATCTTTAGGGTGTCAGAGAGCCCTTTGGGTGAGGAAAAGAGTGAATGGTTGAGTGATAAAGAGCTAAGGCAGCTCATCACTATGTCCTCCAGAAACTGTAAAGAGGTCAGGCCATTCGACATAATATTCAATACGTAAGCACCTTTCTCCTTTCACTTTGTAAATACTATCTCCATTGGACACACACTAAATGATACCTTCTGATCATTACTTAATTATCCGCAGTGCTTTCAAAGAGCGTTGTCTGCGAGAGGATCCACTCATGGCAGATGACACTATTCAGTATGATCGTACCATGAGGTTGGAAGCTGAATTTGCAGATTGGTTCAAGGTCTATGTCAGAAATGAAGAGAACAGGGTTGATGATCCATATCTCCATGCCCTTGCCGCTGGGCCATATAGATTGGCACACACATATGAAGGTTACATAGTCAATGGCTTGAGATTCCACACGGTTGGCCATTCTAACTCGGCCATGGCAACCACCAACTCAGGGGTTTCTGTCAATGCAGCAGATACAGGATCACCTGACATGTTTGATTTCTACGGGAAGTTGAAACGAGTCATCAGACTTGAATACCCCGGAACGCCTAAGAAAAGGGTCTTCCTCTTCGAAGTTAATTGGTATGATCCTACTCCAGAAGGTACAAGGATGAATGAGCAGAGTGAATCGGTTGACATTAACTTGAAGAGGAAGTATAGGAAGTATGAACCTTTTATCTTGGCTACTCAAGCACGCCAGGTGATGTATCTTCCATATCCCACCTTGAAACAGTCCCAAAATGACTGGTGGCTGCTATCCATATACGTGCACGCTCCAAGGTGGAGTACATTGAAGATGATGACTCAACGACTAACTCCTACCAAGAAGCGAGTGTGGACTTGGGTGCACTTGATAGGAACCCCGTTCATGTCATGGATGAAGTCATACATCTTCACGATGACACATTTGTGGACTTAGCCACAGGCGATGAAGAGGGTACAAACTATACTTACATGTATTGTCTGTGTGGTTTATTTGTTTATGCACTAAGTACGAAAGTTTTATTAATTACTGAATAAGTTGCAATTGATGTGTACATATGAACTTACATTCTTTCATTTTGTTTGGTTTCTTTGTCTTTGCAGATCCCCTCCTTGGTCCACTTCAGCCTCCCATGCCAGCTGTGTGATTCACAGTGCCTTATTGCTATCATGGTACGTTTACAAACTGGTTCATTGGTGTGAGTGGTATGTTAGCCAATGTATGTGTTTGGGTGATATGTTAGTCACCATGTGTTAGTGAATTTAGGGCTATGTGAGTTGTATGTTGATTCAGGTTCAATCTTTTAACTTTCTCATTTTCATTTTGTTTTTACAGGCATGTTCGTGTAGATTGGGATCCTTTGGACTTGGACTTGTTACTTTGCAATGTTGGATTATTAGAGTTAGCAATTGCATGCATTGTAACTAGTTTAGAATCTTCGACACCTTATATACATTCGTGTGCAATGAACTTCCAACATTTGTCTATTTATATTAATGATTTTTCACCATTTTGAGTTTACTTTATGACTCGTTTCAATGAGGATTATGGACAACTGATGTATATACTGTATGTACAGGTTTTGATATTATAAATTGGTTGTCAAAATAGGGAAAAAAATTTTTTTTTACCCTCCAGATTTAGCGACGGATGATGTTATCCGTATCTATATATAGCGACGGATTATGTTATCCGTCTATATATATAGAGACGGATGAAATTATCCGTCGCTAAGGAGCTTGAACCACATATAGACACCTGTCACTCCGTCTAGCGACGGAAGTTTATCCGTCGCTATATATGGAGACGGATAAGTATTTCGTCCCAACTTTGGTCAACGATGAAGTTTGCGACGGATCGTTTAATCCGTCGCTAAAAACAGCGACGGATTATATTATCCGTCGCTTATTTCATTAGCGACGCCACTTTTCGCGACGTCCTATTTAGCGACGGAGTCTCCGTCGCTAATGCCTGTTAGCGACGGATCGATAACTGATAGCGACAGACACCATCTGTCGCTAAATCCGGTTTTTCTTGTAGTGCAAACGCGTCCCACTGGTGTGTAATTTTTGAGGTTGTATCGTTGCTCATGGTTGTGTAGACAAAACTAAAAACAAGATATCATAGCATGTTGCGTGTGTATGTTAATAATTTTGTAGTTGGAGTTTAAACCTTAGTGTATTGTTTCACTGATTTTCACTCTGTCCATAACCTCACTGGAACTGCTTTCATACTTACACTCTGTGTAGGCAATGGTGTTTTGAATGTCAATAATGTATTGGATGCTGGAGCCACGAGGGTCTGGCTTAGTCTTTCCACAAGGAATTGTTGATAGTGTGACTTCCGGTAGTTCTGTTGGTACTCAAAGAGTTATCTTACCATCAAGTTACATCGGGGGACCGCATGATTTGAGATGTCATTACATGATACACATTTAATATTGGTGCTGGAATATGAACAGCCTGATTTGTTGTCACAATGACTTGCAATCCAAAGTTGATAGAAATCCAAGAAGAATGGTTTTCTGAAGGAAGTGCTTAGAATCGGGGTGATTTGTATGCTCAGTGTTTATAGCCAAGAACAAGGAGCTGAGAAGTAACGGGCGTTTGCATAATAAAGGGGTTAATTGCAGTTTTGGTCCCCTAAGTCCAAGTCCACTTCAATTTTAGTTCTATGTTTCACGTTCTTTGCGAATTGAGTCCCTCAGAGCGTAGAATTCGGCGTATAAACGCCCAAATTCGCTAGTATACGCTTGGTTCGTCCTCCTAGTCATCATTTACACTCCCAATCACCTCCATGTCACTGAATTTATTCCCAAATTAAAGAAAAAACCGAGCTCTGTTTCAGAGCTTAAAAAACTTTGAAAATAGAACTTGATAAGCTCTGTTACAGAGCTTCATCAAGCTCTGAGAACAGAGCTTTTGAAGCTCTGCTTCGAAGAACTGAATATAGAGCTTCAAAGCTCTGAGAACAGAGCTTCGTTAAACTCTGAAAATCTAGCTTATGAAGCTCTGTTACAGAGCGACCTTGATGAGGCATATTATCTTAACATAGCTTAAACACAGATCGAGAAAAGAGGGTTCAATTTTGGGAATGGAATGGATTAGGGTTAGGGTTTATAGAAAGGGAAATTTCAATTTTGGGGGAAATTAACCCCATAACTGCACTAATTCGTCCAATGTCAGTTCTTACCGTCCCAATTTCAGTTCGTCCAGCTTCAGTTCGGCCACCTCATCTACATAACGCCTCCACGTAGGATAGGTCCTCCGTATAGGACCGCATAGAGATTTTGAGGACCAAAATCGAAGTGGACTTGGACTAAGGGGACTAAATCTGCAATTAACCCCATAATAAAGGAAAAGTTCTAAAAAGAAACCTGAATGTTATATCTGAAAGGGTCTCGTAAAGAAATTATTGAGCTTCAAGGTTTTATGGCTTTGCCTTATTACTATAGTATCGTATATGGTGGAACCATATTTGTTGTGGGAGGCTAGCTACCAGTCTGTGCTCTATATAAACTATGTGCAGAGTGAGATTTTATCCTATTTGCCTTTTTTTTTTTAATCTCTTTTTTTTGACAAACTCAGTTAAATTCCAGTTAAAGAAATCTTTAGTTTCATATGGATGCATGTACATTTTAGGTTCCATTTATTGTATGTTATTTAGACTTGTGTAGAAGACAAAACAGTTTATAAGTTTATGATCATCTTCAATTTACCATGATAATATCATCCATATGTCTTACAAATTAGTTGGGTTGCTTGAGCATTTTTCTACTCTTAGAATTTCAATGTAGGATTTCTTATACAATATTCCTTTGGAATTAATATCTGGTCTGAATTTACCGTAGCCCTCAATTCTATCTTTCAACCTGAAGACATCTACTCATCCGTTTTTTTGGATTCTATACGTTTACTTTTGGATCGGAGTTTTAGGAGGTTTATATAATGAGTGGTGTGTTGGTTTAGTGTCAGGACCCACAATAAAGTTGTGAGATAAAGATTTGCAAAAAATAGAAAGGTATAGAATCTAAAGAAACGGACAAAAGTGGTATACGTATAGAATCCAAAAAACCAGATAAGTATTTTTTCATTATGATAATGCTTTAATTGAATGAGATCCCTTTTTGTGTATTTGTATGCACAGGGTGGTTCTTGATTGTTGAGGACTTCTTCATTTCATTCAGAGGAAATTTGCAGATAGCTCTCACATCCAATTAAGTTGAAATGCATCCTCTCCATCCTGTAGCTACGTACTCTAGCGGGCCATCTTGCAAATCCACCGTGTGTAACACGGTGCAAAAGTCCTAGTGACAAAATATTCCACTTCTTCACCTGTTTTATATGTATTTCTTATGCCTTGACAATGATCATGACAAGTTTCATTTTTGTGCTGTTTAAGCTTTTATTTGTACACTTATGTGTCAAATTTTGCATGGAAACATGCTTAATAGTTGACACCATATAAATTTATGTCAAATTTTTAATCACAAATTAATTTCAAATTATGGAGATGTGCAATAACCAAATTCATCAGTTAAGAGTGCAAGCAAATTCGCCTATGCTGAAAGCTAGCAACATTGGTCCTTAATCCTTATTACTCGAAAATTAAAACAAACAGAAATAAATTTGCATGAAATTATAGGACTTGATAACTTCCGCAGAGATTGGTGATCCGTGGGTGAATACAGGAATTGAAGTTCATGGGAACTGGAGACCGGGGCTCAATTCCTCCTGTGCTCTGCACAATCTTTGCATCTGTATCTACACCAGGAACACTCACAGAAGATTCAAATCATGACTGTAGATCGAGAATGTGGTCTTGCTTCATCTGTATGTGGCAAACAATAACATGAGCACAAAGAGGAGCAAAAAATTAACATAATGGTACGTAAAACGGAACACCAAAAGGTTTAAGATGTAAACTTACTAATTTGATTGGAATAGGAAGCAGAAAAAATGAATATGCATTCATGCTCTCAACATTTGTACTCGTAATTAGTAGTATTTGTCAAGATGATATGGACCATATATACAGTTTTTCTAGGTTAGTGATGGTTCCTACAAATTAAATTTCATTCCACTAATCACATATATGAGTAGTAAATTAAACTAATTCTAAATGGATGTATAAAGAAAGAGCCATGTAATTATAGCATCAACCTGCAGGTTAAAACATTGATGTCCGAATTTCAAACTCGTGCTCTGAGGTATGGTCCAGATTATTGTGCATGCCAGTATGGTCAGAAACAATCCCAGATGAGTAGCATTCTTCGCATAGGTCAAAGCCTCCTCTCTCTGTGCACTCTTTGCATTCGTATCTAACACCAACTATCGGATACTTCTTACAATAATCACAGATGAATTCAAAATGTACTGTAGAAATTTGGTCTTGGTTCAACTGCACAGTGGAAGAGAAAACTTGAGAATAAAGTGGAACCGCACTAGTTGGTAACAAAGAGAAATAACAAATTCTTTAGCACTTGGGAAGTTTACTCATCATTTTCAGCCCTTAACCATACTTTGCGCTTCTCCTTAATTTATGCTATAAAACGAGCTCCTAGGAGCTCACCCTTTATTTTAAATATAAAAAGAAAGAAAAAAAAAAGACATTGATTCCACGTTATTTATGATACAAGTATGCATACTCAACAATTTCCTGGCTAGTTTTCAAAGTCACTGATAAAGTATGCACAAAGTAAACCAATTGCTTACTTATTCAGTTCAAGCGACTTTTAAGTACTCGGAAGATGGTACTAGACCTGTAACTGGAGATGAGGAGACGAAACTCAATCTCTGCAAACAAGATATATAGTAGCATATACCTCATTCTCAACAGAAATTCCATCAACAGCAGTGAGGACTGCAAAATCACGGAGTACGACTTGGACCCTGGATTTATCCCTGATGGGCTCCAAATATTTCACCATTTCTTGGTTCTTTTTTAGCCAATAAGGATTCTGCATGTATATCCCCACAATTGAATAACATTACTATATCAAAATCAAATACAAGTATTGAAGAGTTAGAAAAAACGTTTGAGAAATCCTCTATTTTTCATATTAGAAAATGGATTTGATGATGGTCACAATTTTTTTTTTCTTGTAATGCAAAATATTGATGTTTTTATGTAAAACACTGATGTTCGATTGATCTCGATCAATAATAATCACTTAAGTGTTTTTTGACAATTAATTAAAATATCTCATCATCATGAAGGTATAAAAAGAATTAATGTTCAGCATACTATTTTATTCATGTGCTTGCTGATCAGTTGAAGGAGCCGGAAGTTGTAGGCCTCATCATCTGTCTTCCAGTCGATGAGATGTGGAAGATAATTGTAGCGGGACGTTCCAAATTCTTCCTGTATATATTTCAACAAGAAAATATCAACAAGTTTCAACAAATTCTCAATTAATTTTGTTACAAGAGGTCTATATAGTAATCGAAAGAATACACATACCGGCAGTTTATTCACGTGCTGGGTGATCAATTGAAGAAGTCGGGAGTTGTGGGCCTCATCATTTGTCTTCCAGTCGATGAGATGTGGAGGATCATTGTAGGACCAAAATTCTTCCTGTATATATATGTGATATAAATATCTGAAATGCAATTAAACAAGTAATTCTACAATATTCTCAATAGCTAGTAATGTACCTCATCCCATCTGTCTCCAACAGAGAGGCGTAAGCGTTGAACCTTGATAGAAACATATTCGACTTCTCTCACAACATTGATAGCCCTTCTAAACGAGTAGCTCAATGACTTGCCCTTGTCTGCCTGCAATGCCATGGTGTAGGCAACGTCAACAACTTCATACATCACATTTCGTATATGTTTCACCAATTCCTTTGCCCTTTCGCCAGTTCTCTCCTTGGTTGTGTAACTAAGAAAAGCTTGCAATTCACGGAGGTTGTCCTCGTACTTCTCTATCATGACACTAGTTTCATGGTGTGGATAATTGTTGGAATACAAGAAGTTGAAGAAGATACAGAGCACTGATTTGATGATAACGGAAGAGTTATGTGAACAAAAGAAGAAGCCCCTGCAAGGTCCAATTATACAATATATGAGTTCCATAAGTATTTGTAATATTAATTAAAGAGTATTATTATGACATGTAATAACCTTGGTAATTCAACTTCAATGCCATTGTTTTCCATTCTTCTTTGCTCCACTATTAGTTGCCTCACTGATGATTCAAGAGAAAACCTACAAAATTTTGCAGAGATAAACTGAAGAGTTGCTATATCTCCAATGGCCAGAGGAATTTCCTTGAGCCTCCAAACATTATACAAAATCAGCCTCTCAAGTCTTGGGAAGTGGCTATTATCAGCTTCCCACTGCTGAAAAGACATGTTTTGAAGATGCAAGGCTCTCAAATGACAGAATTCCCCTTCATTTGGTCTCCACTCTCTACCGCAAAAGGCATCATTCTGCAGCCGGAGTACTTCAAGGTTAGGCAACGAACCCAACATTGTCATCTCTTCCCAAGGAAGTTTACAACCATCTAAAGTCAACTTTCTCAGTGATTGTGGAAGAGAAAAATCCAATGCAGAAATCTTTGCACACACGGAGAAACTCAATGATTCAAGCCTACAAAGTTGGGCAAGATTATTAAGACAGTAGTATGACCAATCCACTGCAATTTCAGACCCTTTCGTATACGTTATCTTCAATTTCTTCAGGTTTGGAATTCTTTTAACCACCTCTTCAGTAACCTTGAAACAATGTACATTCCAAAGTGTCTGCAATTTCGCGAGAACACAACGTGCTTGCTGAATAACATAGTTCTCAGCAGTTGGAAGAGGATCTGGTAAGTGAACTTGTTTAATGAGTAAATGTCTAAGTTCTGACATCTCCCATATCTCAGGTGGTAGAACGACTGGCTCATACCCTGGGGTTTCATTTATCCATAGAGTTTGTAGATTTTGAAACATGAATATTTTTGCAAGAGATGCAGAAAAGGCACAAGTATCCATGGCTTGAGATGCTGATAAATGAATATACCGTAAACGAAAATCCAACAAATTGTCAGCACCTCGATGAACCCATTTATTTTCCCACTTGGAACTGCACAAGTCCAAGCAAGAATGTCGCCTGGAGAATTCTGGCAGATGAATCCTATACCCACCGTTAAAATTGGATCCTTTGACAAGAGTAAGATCATTCTCGTCTAATCCACAATAGAGAAATTGATGTTCATGAGCTTTCCTAATGCACATATCATGTAGAAGATCATGAATACGGAAAGATAACATTTTTCCAGTTGACCCTCGCCTGCAAACTGAAATTAAATTTCTTTCAACTAGCTCAGTTAGATACTCCATAACTGTATCTTCAAAGCATTTATCTCCTGTTGGTTTTAGAATTCCATCAACAATCCATATCCTGATTATCTCAGCGGTGGGAAACTCATAGGACTGTCTGAAACACGCCAGGAAAAGAAAAAAAGCTCTAAGATAAATCGGTAAGTTATCATAACTTAGAGATAGTATCTTAAGACACTGGCTATCAGTTTCAGAATGTAGGGTTGAGATAAAATGCCCTTCAACTTTCTCCCATGACTCCTTTGTCATTTCAGACTTTATAAGTAGCCCCGCAATCAAGACAATTGCTAAAGGCAATCCTTGGCAACTGACAGCAATTCTCTTACCAACATCCTCCAACTCAGAAGGACATCCATTTTGCCCAAAAACCTTTCTCTCTAGTAGGTTCCAACTCTCATATTTATCCAAGTACGCCAATTTGTATGGATCACATAAGGCAACATGAGAAGCCACATGTAGAAGCCTAGTTGTGAAAATGATCCTACTTCCATTGTCATTGATGGGGAAGAATCTTCCTATTGTATCCCAATGCTCAGCGCTCCAAATATCGTCTAGCACTATAAGGTAGCGTCTACCAAATAGAGATTTATGCAGCTTAACCCCTAACTCATTGTTACTCTCATGTGGACTAGTAATGTTCTCATGGCTGTTAAGGTCATGCAGAAAACGTTGAAAAATATCATGCACAGTGTATGAACTGCATGATTGAGATACTGTAGCCCATAGACGAATTTGAAAATGCTCCACAATAAGTTTTGTATCATAAACATTTTTAGCCAGAGTAGTCTTACCAATGCCTCCTGGGCCCACAATAGGAAGTATCTGAAGAGTGGATTCATGACCCATGATTCGCTCCATGACTTCGACCAAGTGTTTATCAAATCCAATCATGGTTGTGTTGTCCACCGCCGCAGTACGCGCACATCTTGATGGATTAGCAGGTGGCACATAATTAGCTGATAGTTGAGGTGCATTTTCTGCGACTTCCTTCATAATCTCCATGGCCTTCTCCTTAATGGACTTGAACTCATTCAGGATACGATGTACATCTTCCTCCAGAAAGAGTTGCGAGCTGTAATCCCCATGGTATCCATGCTTCACGAGCACCTGGTTCTGATCCATCGCATGGCTGTCGATCATACAATCTGCTTCCAAAGCCACATATTTGGTTCGTATCTCCAGATCAAGAATTTCTTGGTAGTTTATTTGGGAGTTATGATGTTCTTCAAAAAACCGGAGGAGGAATGTGGTATTTTCTTTCAGATATTCAATCTGGAATCTTTCTGGAAAAATGAGAGAACACTGCTGATACCTCTCAATGTTATAGATGAGAGAAAGTAGAGCTACATAAGCGGATGCCATTTTCTTTTTACTGTTTTCAGATTCAAAGAATAAAAGTGAAGCTTGGGAGAGTAGCTAGATTATGAGGTATTCATGGATAAGGAGCTGTCGGTGCTAGACCTGAATCAACAGAGTAAAGCTAATAAATTAGCCGTAAAGTAGTAGTTGTGAAATAAATTGATGCGGGCCATAAGAAAAATAAAAGTGGTTGTGAAAATAATTGTCACACAAGGCCTCAGAAACTGTTTCTGGAGAGTAAACCACACCAAATTTGGCTCAAAACTATACTATATACGTACCTAAACATCAGAAACTATATATCAGCTAAATTCAGCATTTCGTGAGAGGTACCAGCACCATATTCCAAATTTTCTTCCAAAGGAATAATCAAATCATCTGGGTTATGATTTACTCGAACCGCATACTGTTCCAGACAAACAAGCAAATGTACATAAGATATCGTTGTGCCAAAGCCTGCCCTCATGCAATCAGAATTAAACGTGATGCAAACAAAAATTTACCCTTAGTTTCTTCTCTTCTTCCGTAGTAACAGCTGCACATTGATAAACAAGAAACAACTTCAGGTCATTTTGCTAGTGGAAACAAATCCATCAACTGAAAACTTCAAATGATGTCGTGCATTTCAAGATGCAGAGTTAGTAGAAAGATGATAGTTGTTGATGGGAAAATTATTAAGTCCTTCTTTCTAATACGTTCTAAAGCGTTCCCCTTGACTTTAGCCTCCTTCCATTTCAAGTGAAGTCCTGATAAAAACTTGAGGGGAGGTTAGTAACGGTTTTCCGGTTTGTCTAATGATCAAACCGGATAATCGACTTTACGGTTAGAGGGTTGAAAGCCACTCTAGTGTGTATAGTATAAAGTTGGGTAGATAATGATTACCTTTTGAGCTGAATGATGTCCACTATTTATAGTGTTTCCCAAATAGTGATAGGACTCCTGGGATTGCGCCAAGTGTACGGCTGTGATTGAATCTCAAGGCTAATAGCCCATTAGCTGGCTTAATGGGCCTGGCCCACGTACCAAATTAGGGTTTCTCCAGGGTCAAGTAGGTAATTTCACGCTCTTAGGAACGTTCCAGGATTTTGTCCTGTTCTAGCGTCCGACAAGGTGCCCGATACAGGGACCGGGGTCCGAGATCATATCCGATATACCGTCCGAGATCTCGTGGTCATACATACTACAGCTGAGCTATGTAAAACTTTCAAGATGGCCGACTCGATAATGTCTCGCGTAAAGTGTCCGATACCAAGCTATGTGACGGACATATCACACTTGAGGTATTGGACCCTAAACTTTCGCCCATGTTCCTTGGAGACATACTTCTCGCGCCGTATGTCGGACCTATGTTCCGAGTAGTACCATTCTGGGAGTAGTCTCTTTGTCGGACTAGAGGGCTTATATGTCGGACATGTGTGCCCTAGACGTCGAGGTAAGTCGTCCCTTAGTTCGTACCGCGAACCGGACATAATCCAACATTAACATATGTCCCCCTAGTTTCCAAGTATCTTGGGACAAGATAGTTGCGTAACTACCAGTATAGTCCGAGTCCTCTGCGAGTCGTACTTTTATTCGTGGTCGAAAATTTTCTAAGTTTTCGTCCGAGTTTATTAGTACTCCAATCCTCCTCCTTTCATTCCATTCCCCCCTCCCCTTTTTATAGTCCGAGTGAAAAGACACTCGGAATATAAAAAGGAGATATTTTGAATTTGAAATGTCAAGATCCGGATCTTAGTATTACTTCTCTCGTCCGACTTAGGTCTTTCTCCATCCGAGTAGTAATCACATTGTTAGCGACATACAAATAGCGATGTTTTTCTCGATTTCCGTGAAGTTTGGGGTCAAACTGTCTTTTCATCAGAACTTTTGATCTGAGCCGTTGATTCCGATTCATTCAACGATCAAGATGATTGCTGACGTCAGCGACGGTTCGTATTCCGGGGTTGCCCTTCTATAAATAGGGGTTGAAAAGCTCATTTCTACACTTTTCACAAACTGCAAAATTTCTCTCACTAGAAATTTGCTCTCGATCCGATACACGAGTCCGACACGTTTCCGAGTTCTGCATCCAGATTCCAACTTTCAGCTGTCACCAAGTAAGTTCGTACTCGAATTCCGCTTTTATTTTGCGTATCTTTTCTTTTTTATCTTCCCCTTTTTCTTCTTTCCCCTTCCTCACAACGTGCTTCTATAACACTTTTATGGACTTAAAAAATACTAAACTAATCTCTCGGACGAAACCATCAATTGTCTGATTTTTACTTGTATTTCTTCCTCCCCTCTTAGGATGTCCGAGAGAAGAAACGTGAGCGAGTCTGCTATGTCGGGAAATGTCGACATGTCGGACATTGACATGCTCGATCTTTCCTTCCTTGATGAGGGCCCTGCTGCGCCTTCTTCTTCTGCCCCGCCGCGAAACCCTTCCACCTCGGATGGGCACCTTTCTGATGCGTCCGAGGAAGAGGATCTGGGTACAATTCGCCCAGACCGTCGACATATTATCAATACGAGACGAGAACTTCCGGTTCGGTCTCCTTCCCCTGTTCCTGCCCCCCCCCCCCCGACACGGATTCCTCACGAGATCATGATGGGGGCAGCGCGAGTTGCAGGGCATGCCTACCGGACATCTGAGCGGGTCCCTATGCCGCGCTCTCCTGAGATCACTGAACTTTCAAGTGAATCAGATAGCTCCCCGAAAGCCTTGGAGATACCGGGTTTAAGTGACCCGACTAGAGTTCATTCCGTGCAACCTGTGCGGAGTGTTCTCCCGAAGGGGTTTACGTCTCAAATTGTTTTGGAGAGTTCAGACGACGACGATGCCCTGGTGAGGCGTTCCAAGTGGGCTCCGAGTTCGTCGGGTGTAGGGCCGTCAAACAAAGCCAGTTCTTCTGGGAGAGCCGGAGTCGTTCCCCGAGACCTCATTGAACCGGATCTGATTCCCGACAATCCAGAGAGTGAGGAAGATGATGATGATGAAGAAGGTCCGACTGCGGGCTTCCCGCCTGTTGGCGTTGAGCTCGATGCCAAGGGCCGAGTTATCAAGAGGACTAAACGTGGCGAGTTGAAAGGCACAGAAGCGCGGCGGAATAAGTTTCCTCGGCCTGTTTCCGCGGTAACTCATCCTGACCCAACCGGTGAGTTGAATGAACTTGGGACGACTCCTACTTGTGCTTCGACTGTTCATGAGTCGGAATTGAGTCGAATAAGATACGAGTACTCTATCCCGGATTCCCTAGAAATCATCGCTCCCGATCCCAAGTATGCTTTCTAACAATCCCCCTATCGGGTGCATGTCGGTCCACTTGATGGCGCTTGAACGTGGGTGGCGAGTGCCGTATCACGAGGGATTCAACGACATCTTTAATAGTCTCGGGTTTAGCCCGTATCAGCTGATTCCGAGTGCGCTTGGCACCCTCATGTGCTTCGGAGTTTTTTGCCACATCCGAGGCATAGAGTTGAATTTCCGGAATTTCAACCAAATTTTCCGAGTTGCAATGAGTCCGGGAAACGATGACTTTTATTTTTTCAAAGCTCGGGCTGGATATGCCTTTATCTTGGATGCTCCCTCATCGGCCGGTTGCAAATGGTGGAACCGGTTTATCTTCGTTAAAAAGTTAAGGACCGAGGACATGTCGGACATCGATGCCTTATCTCTTTTAGATTGGGGTTTCCCGAAAAAGTTCTTTAGAGGCATGTACTCGGACTCCCGGCCACTCCTTAGTCGGGTAGATGATTGGGTAGTGAATTTCAAAAAGGAAAATCAGGCCACCCCGATCCGATACTATTATTTCGGACTTATACTACAACCATTGCCCTATCTTGCCGGGCTAACCGATCCGGTAAAAACCGGTTCGAGTACCGGTTTTGGTAGGTTTTCTATGTTTTTTTTTTTTTTTTTTTTTTTTTTTGGTATCGGTACTAACTTCTTATTTTTCTTGCAGATTTTTGGCTAAAATACATCATGAGTCGGATTGCTGCTGCAGCTCGGGCCAATAGGGAGAAGCAAAGGCAAATGGTCGAAGACAACTTGCTGAAACAGCAAGTACAAACTCCCGCTTTTCTCCCCGGCCTCTCAAACCCCAAAAATGCGGCCGACTATCAGGAGCTCGAGAAGCAGGCTGCAAAGGATGGGGCTTCTATGCCCGAAATCCCCACCCCGAGGCCTATTGTCGGCCAGTCCAAGGGGCAACCAGCTCCGACTACCTCTGTTCAACAGGGGAAAAAACGCGCTGATCCGAGAGGCAAGAAGGTCGCCTCGGACCCGGCTGATGTCGATGTCGGTAGTCCTCAAAGAAAGAAGGCTCGGGTGGAAGAGGTCGAGTTTGTCGATCTTTCGACTAAAGAAGGCCGAGATGCCGAGGTCTCGCGTCTCGTGTCTATGGACGAGTACGATCGTGCTCACGCTCTCGGACAAATCGGCCGACAGGTAATTACTACTTTCTCATAATTTTCACAAGTTTTTTTGCCATCTTTGTTGCTAACTTTTTTCTTCCTCGGATGTAGCTAAACTGCTTTGTGCGAGCGATTAACGATCTTGCTGACAAAAGGCTGGAGTCCGAGTCCAGGACTAAGGAGCTAGAGAAAAAGGCTGAAATGGCCGCCTCAAAGGTTGAATCTCTGGAGGCTGAGGTGCGCATGCTTCGGAGAAAAAACTCGGAACTTGCCAAGAAAGTGAGCGCGGAAGCTGCGAAGCACCGGTCATTCAGAGAGTCATTCCTTGGTATCGGGGCCACCCTTCATCGCTTCCGGGAGAAGCTCGTCGAGAAGCTGAGATTTGCCCGTGTGGAGGCGGCCGAGGACTTCTATGCTTCGGTCTCTTACCTGTTCGGAAAGCAGCAAGCGCAAGAGGAAGGGCGCGAGGAAGGTTTCCGGGCGTGTCTCGGGCAAATGATCCGACTTGGATACGTCAAGGAAGGCCTAACTCTCGACCCACGCAACCTCTCGGCGGCCAAGCTTGACGACACTAAGAAAGGGGACTTTTCTGCCTACTCGGATCGTGACATCCAGGATGAGGAGATCGAGGAGGACGAATTCGGAGCCGTAGTCTCGAAGGATGACCCCACTTTCCCGGTAAGGCCTGGCTCTTACCCGGCCTGGTTCCCTGAAGTTTTGAGAAGCGGTCTTCTCGCTCCATTCAAAGTGAATGAGGCTTGGAACTGCAATTTTCTAACTCTTCCGGGACCTGTTGTTGGACGAGCCTGCGCTTTTGTCGAGCCGGAAGTTTGTCAATACCGGGCCCGGCTGATTAAGGAGGCCGAGTGCATAAAGGCTAGCGGTGACCAGCGCGAGCTTACGGCTATCGTTCAGTCTCTCGATTCTCACCTTTTCCCTCTGCAGACGCCCGTCGATGTTCCTGGATCAAGCTCTAGCTCAACTGCTCCTCCCCCAGATGTTGAAGAAGTTTGAAGGTCGGGTATACCCGAGCGACTTTGTAATCCATACTCTCTTAAAACAATTTTCTTACAAGTATTTGTCATTCGGCCCTTCGTGGCAATTGTAACTCGGATAATACCTCTGTATTCTGCTTGTACTCTTATATATTGTCGAATGATTGTGTCTTTTATCATTTTTGAGTCAAAATATCCAAGTGTTTACATCTCGGAATATTTTTGTGTTGTAGCGATCTAACCCGGACAACAACTTTGTTTTACAAAGTTCAAAGTTGTACAAGTTTGTGTTCACAAGATAGTTCCGAGCATATCATGTCTCGGCCTTATCAAACTTTCTTGTAAAACTAAAATTCCACAAGTTATGAATTTCCTCAATAGATTAGGTTCCGAAGCGATTATATCTCGGAACTTATCAAGTGTTTTTGTAAAAATTGAAATTTCACAAATTTAACTTGATCTGAGAAAAGGTGTTCCGAGGAAACTTTTACCTCGGAACCGTCACGTGTTCTTGTAAATTTTCATTTTTACAAACTTTTTAATCCGTAAAAAGATATTCAGAGGAAATTTCATCTCGGAATCGTCACGTGTTCTTGTAAATTTGAATTTTTACAAGTTAGTAACTTCATTCCACAAGAAGCTGTTCCGAGGAGATTTTATCTCGGAACCGTCACGTGTTCTTGTAAATTTGAATTTTTACAAGTTAGTAACTTCATTCCACAAGAAGCTGTTCCGAGGAGATTTTATCTCGGAACTTTTATGAGTTCACCTTGTAAATTTGAAATCTTTACAAGTGTTAATAACTCGCTTTTTGCGGAATTCTTTCTCGGAATTAGATGTGTCGGACAAGTCACGTGCTCTTCTTTTGAGCGTGTGATTCGCGAGTTCTTGTACTCGGGCTACTCAAATCCGAGATTGAACTTTTTAACATTTCAAGATCCTCCGAGATGTTTGTTTCTTGGAATAAAAAGTTGAGAACTTTGAGTTTTTCGACTTTTTCTCGACTTCGAACTCTTGTCTCCGGGTTTTGCATGCCGTTTCAGACTCTGAGCGTTCTATCCTTTCTTCAATTCTTTAATCCTCCCCAACTTTAGCAGTTTGTTGAGTCTTATCAGAATAAAGTAGATCATACGAGACTTATGCAATCCTAGAAGAAACCTTAACAAGCTTCATTGTACCAATTTGACGGAAATTTGAATATAAGTACGATAGTAGGCCTTATAGCCGATTACAGACAAGATAAAAGTTCTTAAACAAGATAAGTTCTTAAACAAATATAAGCTGAATTAAACAAGTGGGTTGAGTCCTTGTTGCTTGACCGTAACTTCCTCCTAGGCGTAGAACTTCTGCAGGTTGACAACGTTCCAGGTGTTTTTCAACTCCCTTCCTTCTGAGTCCTTGAGGCGATAACTGCCGTTGGAGTATGCTTTCACAATCTTGTATGGTCCCTCCCATTTGCGGTGTACCTTTCCAACGTTTTCCAGTATCTCTGCCTTCCTCAGAACTAGATCTCCTACCTGGAAGTCTTTCCCCTTTACGCCCTTATTGTAGGATTTTGCAATCAACGCTTGGTATCTCAGAATGTTGGCCAATGCAGTGGTTCTTGATTCCTCCAATGTTTCCAAGTCATACATTCTTGCCTCGTGATTGTCCCCCGGACTGTATCCCTGGATCCTTATGGTCTCTACAGCGATTTCGGCCGGTATCACAGCCTCAGAACCGTACACCAGTGAGAAAGGAGTTTCCCTTGTAGCAACTTTTGAGGTGGTTCTATAAGCCCATAGAACTCCATCCAATTCGTCCACCCAATCTCCCTGGCATGCCTCAAACCTTCTCTTTAAGAGATCCACAAGTGTCTTATTGACGGCTTCGGTTTGTCCGTTGGCTTGCGGGTATCCTACCGAAGTGAATCTCCTCTCAATCTTCATGGTCTCACACCATGCTTTGAACTTGGCTCCAGAAAATTGTGCGCCATTATCAGAGACTAAGATCCTTGGCAATCCAAAGCGACAAACAATATTTTTTCATACAAAATCCATGACTTTGTTCTCAGAGATTGTTGCCACTGCTTCAGCCTCTGCCCACTTGCTAAAATATTCCACAGCCACTATTATGAATTTCTTCTGGCCTGATCCCTTCGGAAAAGGTCCTACTATATCAATTCCCCACTGATCGAAAGGGCAAGTGATCGTGGTTGGGATGAGTGGTCTTGCCGGGGCGTGAGAGGTTCTGGCGAAGTATTGACAATCTTCGCATTTCTTTGCGTAGGACGTCGCATCCCCTCTCAAGCTCGGCCAATAGTATCCTTGGTGATAAATTTTCTGGCCCAATGCCCTTCCTCCTGAATGGTTTCCGCAACTTCCCCTGTGCACTTCATCAAAGATTGCTTTTGCTTCTTCCTCATTTGCACATCTCAAGTGTGCCCCTTTGAAGGACCACTTATACAAATAATCCCCTTGGACAAAGTATTTCAATGATCTGGCTTTTAGCCTCCTTGCTTCACTCCGATCTTGTGGAAGGTTCCCTTTCAGGAGATATTCTGTCAATGGGTGCATCCAACTGGTTCCCGGAGTTGTTGAGATAGCAAAGATTGGAAGAGTTTTGAGTCCTTGGTTCATGACGGATGAAGCCTCGACTCTCATCAAGATAACGTTCCTTGTGTCTATTCCCCCCGAAGCGGAAGCATATTTCGACAAAGCATCTGCTCTTCCATTGAGGTCTCTTGAGAATTTCTCAATCTCACATTTCTCAAACTTTGTCATTTCCTCTTGGACCTTAGACTTGTAAATGGATAGCACATCTTTCTTCGTACTCCATTTTCCAGAAATCTGCTTCTCTGCTAGCTGAGAGTCGGTGAAAACTTTGATCTTTTTCACTTGCAGGGCCTTCGCCATTCGTAGTCCTATAAGGATAGCTTCGTAATCAGCTTCGTTGTTAGAGACGCTAAACCCCAAAGTAACAGCATACTCAAGTTCAGCTCCTCCGGGACTTCGGATGTAAATCCCTATCCCTCCATTTGTTCCTGATGATGATCCATCTACTTCTAATATCCAAATCTCTTCTTGGTTGGAGGGTTCCTTAGGTTCAGGAGAGACGGTCTCCTTTTCCTTTAGGACCTCCTCAGCATGTAAGATCATCTCCCTTGAGAGTGTTTCTTCTCTCCTTTGCGCCTTTCCCGGTCTTTGAAGGGTGTTTTCTTCTATATCCTCCTCTGGTGTTTTCCTTGTCCTTGAAACGCTGACTAACTAGAGAGTCTTGGTCTTCTATTACCAGCGTGTTTGCCCTTGATGACTCTTCTGGCTCTTCTTCCACTGATTCCTTCCTTGGGTACTCTACTAGGAAGTCGTCTATGACCTGGGCTTTTTTGGCTGACGGAGCCTGATAATCAATCTCAAATTCACTGAGCTCGATTGCCCATCTAGCTAGCATTCCTGACAACTCCGGTCTCCCCAACACTTGTTTGAGAGGTTGGCTAGTGAGTACTACCACCTTGTGAGACCCGAAATATGGTTTAAGTCTCCTCGCTGTGTACACCAAGGCAAAGGCCAATCTCTCAATGTCCATATATCTAGTCTCTGCCCCCGTAAGTGCCTTACTCAAATAATAGATTGGCATGTGATCATTCCCTTGGATCCGTACCAAGACGGAACTTATTGCCTCTGGAATTGTTGCAAGGTAGAGATACAATGGTTCTCCGTCGACCGGCTTGGATAACAAAGGTGGCGACAACAAGTACTGTTTCAGTTTCTCGAAAGCCTCTTCACATTCCTTTGTCCATTCAAACTGATTACTCTTCCTCAGGACTTTGAAAAAGGGCAAGTTTTTCTCGGCCGATCTTGAGATGAAACGGCTTAAGGAAATTGACTTTCCAACCAATTGTTGCACCTCGTTGAGCGTCTTTGGCTGCGGGAGGTCAAGTATGGCTTTGATTTTTTCCGGGTTTGCTTCAATCCCCCTCTCAGTTACCATGTAACCCAAAAACTTTCCTCCTTTGACTCCAAATGTGCACTTAGCTGGATTTAACTTCATGCCATATTTCCTTAAGATGGAGAAACATCTGTCCAGGTGAGCTATGTGTTGATCCTCCGTCTTGCTTTTTACCAACATGTCATCCACATAAACCTCCATCGTCCTTCCCAGCTCTTCCTTGAACATCTTGTTTACCAATCTCTGGTAGGTTGCTCCCGCATTTTTTAGACCGAATGGCATCACGTTGAAGCAGTATACATTGCCATTAGCGAAGAAGGCGGTCTTGGGTACATCCTCTTTGGCCATCTTGACCTGATAGAAGCCTTGGTACGCGTCCATAAAACTTAAGAGGGCACATCCAGCTGTGGAATCAACTAGCTGGTCTATTCGGGGGAGCGGATAGGGGTCCTTCGGGCAATACTTGTTGAGTTTTGTGAAATTGTTGCACATCCTCCATTTGCCCGGTCCCTTCTCCACTAATACTACATTGCAGACCCAATCAGAGTATCTTACTTCCCTAATATGTCCAGCCTTAAGCAACCTTTGTACTTCTGCTTCAGTGATGGCATTGTCCTCCGCACTGAAGTCTCTTCGTTTCTCCCGAATATGAGTAATTGACGGATCAACGTTCAGACGGTGAACAGCGACCCTTGGATCAATTCCTTTGAGATCTTCAGTACTCCATGCAAAGATATCATTGTTCCTCTTGAGGCACTCAATGAGTTTCATCTCCACCTCCAAGGTCATTTCAGTACCAATCTTGGTAACTTTTTCGGTACTCCCTTCTACCACCTGAATCTCTTTCAGAGTTTCTTTCGCTTCTATCTTATTTTCTTCGAAAAACTTCTTCTTTTTGGAAGTAGTAGGGATCGATGGTATGACTTTGTAGTCCTCCAGTTCTTTGACTTCCCCTACTAATTGTTCCTTTGCTTTTCTTTGTAAGGCTCTCCTCCTCCTTTGAATGGGACTTGGCTTCTTGGACTTTCTTTTCGAGTGACGGACTGAAAATAAAGTATCCATAGGTTGACCAATCCCATTAGCATCTTCTCTCCTGGTATGGGGACTTGAGACAGCCTTGGCTGAGAGACTATAGCATGCCCAAGCCTCTTGAATATTTCCTACCTCTTGACCGACTCCTCTTTTTGTAGGAAACTTCATTCTATTATGAACAGTTGACACTACCGCTTTGAATTGAGACAAAGCTGGTCTCCCTAACACCACGAAATAATCAAAAGGTATGTCAACTACCACAAAAGGAACATCCTTGGTGATCCTCTGGGGGTTCTTTCCCATTGACACTTGCAAGGTTATGCTTCCCATTGGAATGATTGGTTGTCCTCCAAATCCTACGAGCGCACTTGCAATTTCTCTAATTCCTTCCTTCCGGGGGTCTATCCCCATCCTCTTCAAAGTTCCAGTGAATATCAAGTTGGCGGAACTTCCTGTATCTACTAGAACTCGTCCAATGGTGAAGTTTGCAATGTCTAACGCGACAACCAAAGGGACACATGGGTCATGGATTCCCCCCATTCCGGCACTCCTCGGTGGCAGTTCACTGTCATCAAAGGATATGATGTTTGATCCAGGGGAAGCGATTTCACCATACTTAGAGTTGTACTCTAGGAGGTCCCTAGAGGTTTTGTCCCTTGCACTCCTCGAGTCCCCTCCCGCTGGTCCTCCTGCTATGGTGAGGGCGAAAATTCTACCATTCACTGGCAAGTTCTCGAAATCCTGGTCATGATCTTCTTGTTCTTTCCATCCTCCTTGGGTGGGAGGTGGAGGAGGTAGTGAGGCCTCTCCTCTTTTTGCTTCCGTTCTCTCAAGTCTTGAGGGTTCATCTTTTGCCACATAGTTTGCGAGCTGTCCCCTACGGACTAAGGTCTCAATTTCGGTCTTGAGCGTGAAGCACTCTTCCGTGGTGTGGCCCTTCCCTTTGTGAAACTTGCAAAACTTATCAGAGTTCTTATTTCTCCTTGTCTCTTGGATGGGAGGAGGCCATTCAACATCAATATTCCTGGTCATAATAGTATGCAAGATGTCGGATCTTGGCCTATTAAGATCAGTATATATGTCGTACCTCTTAGGTGGTCCTCCTCTTGGAAGGGATTTCTGATCTCTGAACTCATTTCTCTGGATACTCCCTTTGAGCAAATTGTGTCTCTGCTCGGGTTTCTTTCCCTTTGACTGGTTGTGATTCTGAGCTTGTTTTTGATTGTCTCTTTCCCCCTTCTGGTGATCCTTTTCTTTTTCCCTAGAAGAGAAATTTGCTCTCACCTGAACCGTTTTTTGAAATTCTTCCGCTCTCAAAAAGTCTTGGCAAAATTGTTCGAGCTCTTTGTAATTCTCTGTCCGAGAATAGGAAAGTTGTTTTCTGAATTCCTCATTGGAAGTATTTCCATAGAGGTATTCCCTTCTCTCTTTTATGGTGTGCTCTTCCACCTGACAACAAGCCTCGTGGAATCTATCCAAAAAGGTTCTCAAGTTCTCTTTCGGCTTCTGTACTATCTCTGCTAAGTACTTCACCCCTCTCCTTCTTCTGATTGCCTTCTCAAACCTTTTGGTGAACTCCTGGGTGAGTTGTTTATAGCTCTTGATAGAACCATTCTCCAAACCTGTCCACCACACCATTGCATCTCCCGAAAGAGTAGCGGGAAAGATTAATGCTTTGGTCCTAGAATCATGCCCGTATGCATCCATTTTGGTTCCAAACTTAATCAAGTAATTGGTTGGGCATGTAGTTCCATCATAGGTATCAAGAGTGGGGAATCCTCTTTCAGTGTTAACTCGATGGTTCCTGATCTCTTCACATAAGGCACTAGGCTCTTGGTCTATCTCTTGCTCTTTTTCTTTCACAGATGCTCTCAAAGCCTCTATTCGCGCCTTAAGTTCAGCTTCTTGAGCCCTCATTTCTCCCAAAGTGAGTCCCGCTGTCGGAGGCGGATCGCTCCCCACCAGAGTAGGGAGTACCACTGGACCTCCAACTTGGTTCTCCATTCGGGTTTCAGGCAAGGTTTGTGTAACCATTTGGTTCAAGGGGATTTGATTTTGAGTTACCATCTGAGTTTGTGGTAACATCTGAGTTTGTGCCACCACTTGAGTTTGAACCACTTGAGTTTGAGGGATATTTTCATTTCCTTGCGCTTGGGATGCTCTGACCCTCCGGTCTATTATCTCTCTCAAATCATCTGGGGCACCTTGTGGTCCTATTCGCGATTGAACTCGAGGGGGTCCAATTCGATCTTGTATCGGTCTTGAATTAGCTCGGGATTGTGCCCCATCCTCTCTAGGTTGCACCACCTGACTTGCTCTTACTTGTGCTTGCTGCTGGACTACTTGTTGTTGTATCCTTGCGACATCATTTGGTGCAAAACATCCTTGGATTGTTAAGAGGAGCAACCCAAATTGTTCTTCTCCCATACCGTAGTCCCTCGGTCTCACGACTTGTCCATTGGGCAAGGTGAATTGTAGCGCAGCTGGATCTTGAGGAACAACGGGTTGTAGTGGCTGAAGAGGGGCAATGGGTTGTGGTGGTTGTGATGGCAATACTACGGGAGCTGGTTGAGAATGAACTCGTAGGGCTCCAAATCCACTCCCAGCGGGGATTGCATTCGGGTTGTGATTACCTGAACCCTCATTCCTCTCGGTTACGCTTGCACTTGCTCCATCTTGCATCTCCATATCAACATTATCATTTCTATGTGTCCTTGCAGCTGCGGTTCCCCTTCCTCCTCCCCTTCCTCCTAATGGGGGACGGCCCCGAGGACGGGTGGATTGAGGGTTCCTTGCCGCTTGAGCAATTCTAGTACTCTTCCTATTAACCATTTCGTAGGACTCTTGCTAGTAGGACAGGGTAACCTTTTGTTCAGATTCCCACAGACGGCGCCAAATGTTGATGGGAAAATTATTAAGTCCTTCTAATACGTTCTAAAGCGTTCCCCTTGACTTTAGCCTCCTTCCATTTCAAGTGAAGTCCTGAGAAAAACTTGAGGGGGAGGTTAGTAACGGTTTTCCGGTTTGTCTAATGATCAAACCGGATAATCGACTTTACGGTTAGAGGGTTGAAAGCCACTCTAGTGTGTATAGTATAAAGTTGGGTAGATAATGATTACCTTTTGAGCTGAATGATGTCCACTATTTATAGTGTTTCCCAAATAGTGATAGGACTCCTGGGATTGCGCCAAGTGTACGGCTGTGATTGAATCTCAAGGCTAAAAGCCCATTAGCTGGCTTAATGGGCCTGGCCCACGTACCAAATTAGGGTTTCTCCAGGGTCAAGTAGGTAATTTCACGCTCTTAGGAACGTTCCAGGATTTTGTCCTGTTCTAGCGTCCGACAAGGTGCCCGATACAGGGACCGGGGTCCGAGATCATATCCGATATACCGTCCGAGATCTCGTGGTCATACATACTACAGCTGAGCTATGTAAAACTTTCAAGATGGCCGACTCGATAATGTCTCGCGTAAAGTGTCCGATACCAAGCTATGTGACGGACATATCACACTTGAGGTATTGGACCCTAAACTTTCGCCCATGTTCCTTGGAGACATACTTCTCGCACCGTATGTCGGACCTATGTTCCGAGTAGTACCATTCTGGGAGTAGTCTCTTTGTCGGACTGGGGCTTATATGTCGGACATGTGTGCCCTAGACGTCGAGGTAAGTCGTCCCTTAGTTCGTACCGCGAACCGGACGTAATCCAACATTAACAATAGTATTAAGAGCAAACATAGACAATCTTAATTTATTCGGAAAGATAGGAACTTACTGTTGCATCTCAATCTGAATCTCTTGTAGCCCGGCCATTCACATGTTCCTGTTCAGATATGTCATCTGCATCAGCAGAACTCTTAATTCTACTTCCGATATTTCCTCTGCACCGGTAGTTTCAGCAATGGGTAAGATCTTATAAGGTACACCAGTCTGAAACTGTTGATGAATAAGCACAAAATGGGAAGTAAAATTTACCATCTTTGTCAAAGGTTGCAACTGAAACTAGACAATTCTCATGATCAATGGCCACCAATACAGGGCAGGAAAATTTACTTAATTGACTGAGCATGCACTGAGACTGAGTGAGAGCTGGAAAAGGATTCCTTCCTTCTAGCAATGAATTCAAGGGAGCTCAGTTTAACAAACAAAGATAGTGAATTTTTAATCAAGTACTAATTGTCATATGAGCATTCTGTCGAACAACTTGTCTACGCATTAACAAAGTTGGTAGCTGTTCCTTAAAAAAAAAAAAAAATGTTGGTAGCTTTAATTGTCAGCTCAAGTTTCTCCTTTCGAATTATATGGTTCTTAGAATGCGCTCTTTTCGCTCACCAAGCACAATAGCACGCTTGGAGCGAAAGCCGATTCTGGCGCTCTATGTGAGAGTTTCGAGAAGAACAGATTTGTTATGACATGCGAAAAGGTTACTTAGCTCAGCGCACAAACCGCTGGCAATGATGACTTATTATAACACTTGTTGACTTTCGATTCCAAACCAGAAAAATAAATCGATTTAAAGCCTATCACCTAAACAGAGAAGTCGCAAGTACAAGTTCGTGCCCATAAAAACTGGGGAAGGGAATAGGCTGGCCGGGTAATCTCCTAAGCATTAAATTAAATCAGGTATGAATTTTTCCAGATAAGGGTGATCTCAGAATTAAAAACATGAAATCAAGCTGGTCGCCAGACAAGGTAAAAATGTACCGGCTTCAAATACTAAATACTATCAGGATCATACTGAATATTGCCAAGATAGTCTCCCCAAATAAAGTGAAGAGCAGCATAACATAGAATCATAATTAAAAGCAACAATTGTAGCGCCACAAACAGATTGTATATTCTAGTTGGAGCCTTGGAGGTCATATCCAAAACATCACAACACCGTGTGTTCGAGTAGATACAGCTAAGATGAGAGCTTAGAGCATAAACTGTATAACGTCGTACTTTCAAATATATTTGGAATTATTACACACACAGCATCATTATCAACCTGATCGTCCAACCCTGATTGGGTAACATATGCTCCGCAAAGGTCAAAAGGCATCCATCCATCCTGTAGACCACACAAGTTTTGCATCTGTATCTCACACCAACCAATTCAGGAACATTTCACAATATCACTTGTAGAGATATGGCTTTTTGCTTCATTGCTCTCTGTGGTAAATAGTAGTACAGGAAATGTGAGAATAAAAAGGAGGAAAAGATCGAACATAATGACAAAAAAGGGAAGATGCATCTAAAATTACTAATTTGATTAAAATGGGGAAGCAGAAAAATATCTTAGCACTTAGCATTTGAATACAAAACCAGCAGCACTGCAGCAGAACAACTCCTTTGCACCCTAAAGGAATCCTACACACCAGATGCGTACTCTATATATGGTCGCCCGTTTATTAAATACTGGCTCGAGCTATTTTATTTTCTTAACAATGAAGATTAATTCTGATTCACCATTTCAATGTAATTATGTACATACATTTATACAGTTTCTCTATTAATGTCTAGGTTAGATCGAAATGGTTCCCATTTTCATTCATCAACCGGAGTATTAGTATATATTTTTTTCCAAGTTCCAAGTACACAATAAACTAAGGATATATAATTAACTAAGGAGCCAAGTAAGAACATTACCCTGATTGAACAGAACCTTTTATGTCAAAATTTCAAATTCATGTTCTATGGTATGCTTCACGTTATTGCACAGGCCACTATGGTCATAAACAAGGCCTGATGTGTAGCATTCTTCACAGAGGTCAAAGCCGAAACTACTCTCCACCCAGCAATGTTTGCATTTGTATCTAACACCAACTATTGGATTCATCTGACAACAATCACAAAAATATCCAGCATGTACTGTAGAGATCCGGTCTTGGTTCATCTGTGCATGGCAAGTAATAGTGAGAATGAAAAAATTGAAAAATGGGAAGCAACAGAAGGAAAGATGTGAATTCTAATAGGTTATTCTCATTTAGGGGTCACAGCGGCTTGGGTTTCATATCAATTTCATCTAGTTGATTACTACTTGTTTGTTCCTGAGTGTCATTTGTTTTCAAATTCTAACTTTTTGTTTTTTTTTTTAAATAAACCGCGCTTGTATTAAAAATAACAGAATGTCAGAGACCAATCTACAGCCCACATGCGGACGTAGATGCAAACAAGAATACAAAGACAAATCTAATGTACACAGAAAACTAACCCAGGAAAAGAAATTCCTGGTTGCAACCACGGGCCTCGTTAAAACCCATCCATAGAAAAACCCAGTGGGAAAAACCTACAGATGGGAAAGAGTGCCTGAGTGTTAGTGCTGCATGAAACGAAAATAAGGCTGCCCCGAAGCATCTCTGAGCACCTGATCCACAATACAATCAATTTGATGAGGCCAATAACCATCGATATGGTGATTAGAAAGAGTATCTGCTACTGCATTGCCTTCCCTATAGATATGCGTGATCTTGAAATCAAAAAGTCCCAACAGCGCGAGAACCCTCAACCAACGATTTCGAAATTGCCAGGGAACATTGTTGGAGCGAGTGAGCAAAAGGCCTTCGACATAGGCTGAATCCGTCTCAAGCCAAAGCTTATTCCAGCCGTGTAAAACCGCAATCTCAATGGCATACATCACGGCTGCCAACTCGGCTTCAAAAGCAAAAAGACGACCCAAATGTTGCACAAAACAACCCTTCACCACACCGAAGGCATCCCTAAAAACCCCAGCTGCAATAGCATCGCCCGGAGCACCTTTAGCACTACCATCGGTGTTGCATTTAATCCATCCACTTGAAGGCGGAATCCAGTGAACCTCTTTAATCACGGGAGGAGGTCTAGAGCAACCTGTAATGCCAAAAGTATGCAAAGTCATAAGATCATCCACAGAATTATACATCGTACCTTTTAGAAGGTCGCCTTGCTCATGAACCGTGCGCAATAGCCTATGGAGAACGGAGGAAATAGAGAACTGCTTGTTCTCAAAAATCCAACGGTTGCGAGTAGACCATAAAATCCACACCAAGGTAACAAACACTAGTCTCCATAGAGCAGAAACCTGTGTACTGAATCGTCTGGCCATCGCAAATAACACCAACTCGTGGAACCCATTAAAATCTGGCATAGTCAAATGAAAAATATCAAATATACGCAACCAAATAGTATGGGTAAATGTACATCTCACCAACATGTGGTCCATATCCTCTTCATTAGACCTGCAGAAAATACAAATCGAAGGTCCCATAAACCCAATAGTGCGAAGATTATCAAGGGTAGGGAGCTTGTTGTGGATAGCTTTCCAAGTAGTGATAGAACGTCGAGGAGGAATGTAAGAGGACCAAATCCAGTCTCCCCAATTAACCGTAGGGAAGGATGGGCGTAGATGCTGATAGAAAATTGCACTAGAAGTAGTGCCATCTCTAGAAGAAGTCCAGATTCTTGTGTCCTCCCCATCAGGAGCTAACTGGTAATTGAAGATATCATAAGCAACCTCCGGATATGCCGCAACAAATTCTGGAATGAGATCCCAGCTATCATTCGTCACATAGTCAGAGATGGCGAAATCAAAATGATGCCTAAGATGAGTAGGGATCTCAATTCTATCCGCAATGCAGTAACCCAGCCAATTATCAAGCCAAAAGCGAATCTGTGAGTTGCTCCCAACCAACCAGCGAGACCCATTGATAAGAGCAGGATAGCTATCCTTAAAACCAAACCAAATCGAAGAACGAACATAACTCCGTAATTGACCATGGGAGAAAAAGTGATCAAGCAAAATACTCATATAGGGCGCCTTTTGATTCAAAACATCCCAGGTAAACCGAGAGAGGAATGAATTATTGGCAGCGACCATTGAGCGAAGACCCAAACCTTCTAACTTTTTGTTTTTTTATCGTATTGTTTGTGGGATCATTCAAGTGCGTTCGTAGAATTCTAATGGTCTCGTATTTTTTTTAGAGACTGCAATTTAAGTGACCGCATTTCAACGAGAAGTAATACTTCAAAAACATGAAAGGAAATCAAACCTCGTTCTGTACAGAAACTCCGTCCACAGGAGTTAGGAGTACGAAATCCGAGAATATGCGTTGGACCTTCGAGCTGCTGCTCACGGGCTCCAAATATTTGGCCATTTTAGGATTCTATGTACATTCACACAAGTAAACACCAATGAGGATTCTATATACATACACACAAGTAAACACCAATTTTATCTCACATACGAGTATTACTTATTGATATAGGGTTGGACTTTTCTAAAGCCTGCCTGACAACAGGCACCCAATCAAAAGTCACCACGTCATTCGCCTTCGCCAACCATTCGCCAAAAAGTTAAAATAATTATTTTTATTTATTTTTCAATTAAATATAAATTTACTTAAATAACCTTGAATTAGAATAATAAATACAATTATTAAAAAATATAGTAAAATAAAAATATTTACATTTATTATTATTATTATCATCTTTTATTATTCGGGCCAGGTGGGCTGATGACGGTTCGGGCCGGGCCCGAGAACCGGGAAGGTCTGCCCCGGACCCGAGAACATGCCGCCGGTCAGAAATGGACCGGGAAGGTCCGGCCCGGATTTATATCCCATCTTTGCATCTAATTAAAAAAATATTTATTTTAATGTTGGATGTGAGATTTGAACCCAAGCCACCACAGTGGAAGTCAACTTACTTAACCAATAGGAGAATGTTCCAATTTGGTTGAATTGATGATGTTATAAATTTAAGTAATGTATTTTGTATAATGTAAACATTTAACATTTTAATTGTGAATTTGCATTTCATTTTATATTCTTAATCTTAAACTATAATAAATTATTTCTCATTGGTTTTTTACTCTGGTTGATTGACCAACGGAATTACTCATTATTCTAACCTCAACAATGTCCATCCTTACCATATGACTCACATGATGACTAGTTTGTAAACGTGTTGTCTAGTTGATTTATTATTTATGAATTTTTCTATATTTATATTAAATAATAAACTAATTGACACTAAGAACGGATAAAACAACATATATCATGACTTGTTACGTATATGAGACTACTAAGTTGCTTCTATAATTGTGATAGAGTTAAGACAATGTAAGTTGGTATCTATGAGTCTGAAGGTTTGACTCATTTTATAGTGAATGTTTCATTGGAGAAAATTAATGCACTTATCCATTATCTCGTATCTCAGTGATTGTTATCATTTGTTAGTTTGTTGAGTATCGGGATGGCAATGGGCCGGGCCGGGCTTCAAGAGGCCCAGTCGGGCCCGGGAAGACTAGCACCAAGCCCAGGCCCGGCCCATGGCCCAGGGCGGGCCTGAACATTAGGCCCAGACCCGGGCCCGTCATGGGCCGGGCCAGGCTCAGGCCGGGCCTTTTTTTTTTTTTTTTGTCAATTATTTAGTAATCTAAATGTTGTTTTTTTTAGTTATGTAGTGTAGTATTAGTAGAATGGTGAATCTATTTAATTTATATCTTTTTGCTTGAGATCAAATATTTTGACATCACTTTTATCATTTGCTTGGGATCGAATGAATTTCTGTGAAAATAAATTTCGAATCAGTTTCTCTTTTGGTCAATTTTATTCTTGTTTTGTAGGATTGGCTCTTGGATAAGTAACTTATATATTTATGATGAGTAGTCGGATTAAGGTTACACCTATATATACAATTAAAATTAATAGACATTTCTATTAATATTGTGAATAATATTCTAATCGGATAATAAAATTAAGGGAGATGTAGCCCATTTAAAATAACCCTAATATAATCTATTAAATCGATTTTAAATTTAGACATATAAAATAAATATGTGAATATTTGTTGGCCATTTTTGTCATCTGTATGCACAATTTTGATTATTTTCGTTTGGGTGAATACAAGCCAAATTTCAATAGGAACGGTTGTATCCCACTCAAATTCAAATCGGATAATTTCGGATTAAATTTGATTCGATTTATTTTTTATCATAACAAATTTCGGGTTAAATTTGATTCGATTTATTCAGTTCAAATATATTTTTAATCAGATGAATTTGTGTCAATATTAATTTGGATAATTTGGAATCGGTTATCTTGTTGTCAACTTTATTATTATGTTGTCAGATCAAATCCCAGGTTAAATTTAGATATTTAACCGATATATTTCTGATCCTTTATGGACTAAATTGAATTTTGGCATATCAATTTTAACAGGATACGCCCATTTATATAAAATTAAAGAAATTAAATAATTTCTATTTGTGAATAATCTTGTGTTTGGAAGCTCCATGAACATTTTTTAGCTTCCTTTGTCCACTCTAATTCATGAGTTGGAACAGACCAATTATATGGGAATGCGAATGGGAAAATAGACGAGAATGAGCGACCTGTCACTATTTTTTCTTATGAGAAGTCGACTGAGAGAGGTAGCAGCAGCAAGAGAGAGACGTGAATGAGTGTTCAATTAATTATAAATTTAGGTTGATTATTAATTTTCTTTTATGATACTGTATAAAGTAATAGCAATTAATGAACAAAGTAATTGGTAGCCTGGTGGTTTAGTCTTGTGCTATTTAGCCAAAGGTCTCAGGTTCAAATCCTAGCTTTGAATATTTTTGGTAACTATAATTAAATATTTTCAAATTCATTAATAAATAATTTAATATAATAAAAATTAAAAAAAATCGTCCAAAAAATATTAATAAATCGAAATTATAAAAAATAAATTAAATTTTTTATTTTTTGGAGGGTAAAAATGACGTTTTATAAAATATTAATATTTTTATTATAATTTATTAATTAAAATATTAATAAGGCGACAAGGCGAAGGATAAGGCGAAAGGCGATTGCCAAATATTTTTTGGCGAAATGTTGTGAACCATTAGATCAAGATCTAATGGTCTAGATCAGTTTGCCTGATATCAGGCAGGGCGAAGCCTGCCTGACCCTAGAAGACTCCTATAGGGCTTTGATTAGTAAATGCTGAAACTAATTGATTGAAATTAACAAATTTTTTAGGAGTACATATTATTGTTTATCTTTTATTTTCTTTACTTATTTTTTTTTGTCTTTGTTTTTCGAGAAGAACCATCATTAAAGTAATTATTTTAAAGTAATAAGTCGGTTGATTTACCCAATTGATTGACCTACCAATCAATTTTAATCCGTTGATCTTGCTTATCCAATTTCAATCTGTTGCGTACATGTGTCATTAGTTAATTAAAAGATGTAGGGTTCGAATCCTGTTGGCGTGATTTTTCATCATTATTTTTATTATTATTTTATTGAAGTGTTTGGTTCGAATCTTGTTGGCGTGATTTTTCTATATTATTTGTATCATTATTTAGTTGAAGATGTTGGGTTCGAATCTTATTGACGTAATTGTTTTCTTTTTTATTTATTCTCTTCTAAAATTTTTGTTTTTTAACATAAAGTTGTATGACGTATTATACTTAATTTTAAAACTAACCATGATATGTTCTTATAAAAAAAAGACATACTTGCGTTGGGATTATTTAGCGACTATGTTCACAGAAGCAATAACCGTAAACGCGCCCTAAGATCCCTATTCATTCGGTAAAAGTCTCTCTGTCCAATAATAAATGTAACACTTGATTTTGTTGACTTTTTCGATGGTCATTCTGACCTTAAATTATTCTTAAATCATACGATAAAAATAACTAAAAACATCATATTATGAAACTAGAATGTTTATATGAAGCACTTGACAATATATTCAACTGATGAAGAATACCAATTAAATGCATTGCAGATTTTGAAATTGAATTTTTCCAAAATCTAGAAATGTATATGATGGTTCTTAACTAATCGAAAGAATAATTTTCCTATGTCTAATATAGTTCAATTCAAAACTATTAATTGCATAACTACAAAAAATATATACATTTATAGCACACCATTTATATTAAGTTTAATTACTCAATTAGTGAATTTTTTTATTACGTTTCAAGTCATTATTTGAAGATTATATATTCACTTCATTTATTTCAATATATTATTTAATAAAATAATAATATTTTACAAGATTACGCGTGTGACGCGGTTCCTAGTAATATAATAACCCGGTTGATTTACATAATTGATTTGGAACCCAATTAAATTTTAATCTGTTGATCTTACTTATTCAAATTCAATCTGGTGCGTACATGTGTCATTATTTAATTAAAAGGTATATGGTTCTAATCCTATTGGCGTGATTTTTTCTCCATTATTTGTATTATTATATTTATTGGAGGTGTTTGGTTCGAATCTTGTTGGCGTGATTTTTAACTATTATTTGTATCATTATTTTAGTTGAAGGTGTTGGGTTCGAATCTTATTGACATAATTTTTTTCTTTTTTATTTATTCTCTTCTTAAATCTTTATTTTTTAACACAAAGTTGTATGGTGGTACTATACTTAATTTAAAAATAGTCATAATATGTTTTTATGAAAAAATACATACTTCCTCTGTCCAATAATAAATATAACACTTGATTTTGTTGATTTTTTCGATGGTTATTTTGACATTAAATTTTTCTTAAATCATACGATAAAAATAATTAAAAACATCATGAGATTATAATGTTTATATTTTCATAATATAATTTTTTTTAATTATTTTACTTGAATGTTTACAAATAATTTGAGGTTAAAATACTCCTAAAAAAGTCAACAAATTAAATGGTACACTTGTTATTAGACGGAGGAAGTATTTATAAACTAAAACGTTAATTTTGGTTTGATGATAGAGAATATGAGGATACTAGGCAACTTGAAATTTGAATACCGTCCATATTACGATATTGACATAACAAAAGGCATCGAAGAAACAAAATGGCAAGAGATAATAATGACATACATGACAATATATTCAACTGATGAAGAACACCAATTAACATGCGAAAGCTGCATTACAGATTTCGAAGTTGAATGTTTCCAAAGCCTACCGGATGGTTCTTAACTCATCAGAAGAATACTTTTTGCACGTCTAATATCGTTCAATTCAAAACTATTCATTGCATAACTACAAAAACTATAACTACGTTTATAGGACACTATTTATGTTAAGTTCAATTACTCAATTAGTTATTTTTTGTTATGTTTGAAGTCATCATGTGAAAATTATATATTTACTCCATTCATTTCAATACATGTTAAGTTCAATTACTCAATTAGTTATTTTTTGTTATGTTTGAAGTCATTATGTGAAAATTATATATTTACTCCATTCATTTCAATACATTATTTAATAAAAAAAAACAATATTTTACAAGATTACGCTTCACACGCGTAGCATGTGACGCAGTTTCTAGTATATGATAAATACGAATTATCAGGAGATACAAAAGTTAAAATTTGGTTGGTGAACTGATTTTCAGTTCACTAGCCTATTATGGTGGACTGAAAATCAATTCACATGTTATTTTTTTTAAATTTAATTTTAAGTCGTATTTTTATGATGATTAATATGTTAATACCATATCAAATTTAATTAAAAGTTATTTTGAAAGTAGATAGGTAATTTGAATTTAATTAGAGGATAAAATGAAATTTAGAATGGGAAGGTCAGAATATAAGCAATATTGATGTCTATATTCGATTTATATAGAGATAAAAAAAAATGAACATTCGTAATTTTTTTTTATAGATGTTTGAATTTTTATTATAGCAAAAAGGACTATATTTTAAAGGTAGAGCCTGATTGGCCAGCCTTCAAATAATAATAAAAAGAAAAGAATGTCGGTGAAAAATATATGAAGCGCTTGGAGATAGTCGGTGATGGCTTTGGAACCAAGAGACGTCAACAACTTCATACATCACATCTCTTATACGTTTCACCAATTCCTTTAGCTTCTTGTCATTCTCTTTCTTGGCAGTGTAACTGAGAAAAGCCTGCAATTCACGGAGGTTATCTTCAAACGTCTCTATCATGGCACTTGGGTCATGGAGTGGATAACTGTTGTTTCGCAACATGCTAAGTAGAATAGAGCGCACTCTCTTTATGTCTTCAACATTTGTTGCCGCCCAGTCCCTACAAGGTCCGATACAATATATTAATTCAGTTGCATAATGAGTATTCATAAAATATTAAATCAAAACTAAGTAATATATATGATGACTATTAATACCCGGCAACTTAAATGCTATTGTTTTCCATGCTTCTTTGCTCCACTATGAGTCCCGACACCGATAATTCAAGAGAAAACCTACAAAATTTTACAGAGATAAATTTTAGAGTTGTTATATCTCCGATACTGAGAGGAATTTCCTGGAGCCACCAAACATTATGCAAAATCAGCCCCTCCAGTCTTGGGAAGTGGCTGCTTCCCATTGCTCAAAAGAAATGTTTCGAAGATGCAACACTTTCAAACGACAAAATTCCCCTTCATTTGGTCTCCACTCTGTACCACAAATGGCATCATTCTACAGTCGGAGCATTTTAAGGTTAGGCAACGAACCCAACACCATCATCTCTTCCCAAGGAAGTTTACAACCATCTAATGTCAACTTTCTCAGTATCTGTGGAAGAGAAAAATCCGATGCCGATATCTTTCCGCGCACAGAGAAACTCAGTGATTCAATCTTACATAGCTGGGCAAGATTATGATGACCGTAGTACGACCACTCCACTGTGCTTCCGGACACTTCGGGATAAGTTATCTTCAATTTCTTCAGCTTTGGAATTCTTTTGACCACCTCTTCACTAAGCTTGAGACAATGTACATCATAGAGTGTCTGGAAGTTCGTGATAAGATCATGGGTCTCAGCGGTTGGAGGATCTGGTAAGGCAACCTGTTTAATAATTAGACGTCTAAGCAGTGCCATGTCCCATATATCAGGTGGTAGAACAACTGGTTCATTCTCCCGCCTATCCTTGATCATTAGAGTATGTAGATTCTGAAACATTGATATTTTTGCAAGAAATGCAGAAAGTGTAGAAATGTCTATGACCCTATATGCTGACAAACATATAAAACGTAGACGAAAATCCCACAAAGTGCGATCAACACCCTGATGAATCCATTTATTTTTCCACTCTGAACTAGATGCATCAAATACAGAAGATCGCGACCAGAATTCTGACAAAGGAATCCAATGCACACCGTTAGACTTGTTTTCCATGCCAAGACTACGAGAATTCTGGACTGGTTCTTTAAAGAGAAATTCGTGTTCACGAGATTTCATTTGGCAGAGATCATGAATTCGGAACATTTTTATTTTTCCTGTTGACCCTCGTTTGCTAACTGAAATAAGATTTATGTTGACTAAATCAGTTAGATACTCCATTGATGTATCTTCTGAGCATTCATCTCTGACTGGTTCGAGAATGCCGTCAGCAACCCAAGACCCAATCATGTTAGAGACTCGTATCACTTGACCCTTTCTGTAAAATGCCATGTGAAGAAAACATGGTTTAAGGTATAGGGGCAAGTTATCATAACTTAGAGATAGTATGTTAAGACACTGACTATCATTTCCGTGTTCCAGAACAGTTGCACCATTTGCTTTTGGACATAGAAAATAAGGAGAAGATTTAAATATTGAGTTATATTGATAATGGGTGTTGCTTTTACTTTATGGAGGATTTGTGGCCACAAAAATGTGCTGATGGAATATAAAATTATTATAACCATGTCCAAATATGACAAATAAATAAAATGGTGCAACTCTAACAGGAAGCCCAAAATGGCAAAATGGTGCAACTGTTTTGGGACGGAGGGAGTATGATATATGATAAAGACTAAAGTTCCTGCAACATGCACCCAAGATTCCTTTGTCATGTTTGACTTTGCAAGATGCCATGCAATCACAACAATTGCTAAAGGCAGTCCTCTGCAACTACTTGCAATCATCCTGCTAACATACTCCTGTAAGAAAATGCGGTCAGAGTTACCCCTATGGTACGAAGCGGAATTTCAAAAATTTTCTTAACATACAGGTTAATTGATTATGTATATGCCGTATATATTTAAACACGTCAATTAGAAGACTTACCGGACTCCAAAGCAAGCATAGCTTCCAAGTCTTCGTAATAATCCGGTGAATCTTCTCCTTCGTCGAAGTCGAAGATATCTGCAATACTTTGATTATCTGCAAGACAATAAAAGTTAGTTTCCAGCTCCTAGAACCTCAACCTTGGTATCCACGGATGAACAGCCTATCGGAAGAATGCTAGGATATTCTTTGTGTGACCAAGAAGATGGGGCGGCGGTTTTCCTCCGGTAGGTGGCGGCGCGCGTGGCTTATAGAGGAAGGGGAGAGCTTTTATTTTCTCTAAGAAAACTGGTAGAATAACTCTATGAAAGTTTATTCAACTGTGTGAAAGTATATTCAAAAGCTCTCTAATAGTCTACTATATATAGTAGTCAATAGAAGCCTACATCATAAGCAATTAGACTTCGTAAAGGAATAAGAATCTAATTCTTATCGCACTAGGAAACCAATTTCAAGTCTAGATTCATTCCCAATCAAATCAAAACTCAATCAGGAAAATCTAACTTATTCCTTGGACTTCTAATAGAGGAAGGAGTCGAACTCCTTCCCCTACTCCATCTCGCGCGTGCGTGTCCCAAGGGAGATAGGTGGGTCCCGATTTTGGGACCCACTTATAGTTCTAAGGCAATTCAAACTCCAAGTAGATTTTGCCCATGTGCATATGTTAATTCTAAATTAACATATCCTTTCAAATCAAACCTCTATTATATTTCTAAAATATAATCTTTAATTGTATTTACATAAAATACAATTAATTAGCCAATTCAATTAATAATTCCAAATCATTAATTGAGCCACTAAATATTATAATTAATTCCAAATCAATTATAATCCATCAATCACAATTAATTCCAAACCAATTGCGATTCCATCTTCAAGGATATTCGGATAAGCTGAATCACCACATAGTGTGACCCATAGGGCCTCATTGTATTAAGTAAGTCCTAGACTAGGCAAAATGGAATTCCTAGACGGTTCCATTTGCAATATTAATACATGAGGACGTTTGAGAGGTTTCTCAAAGCAAACCCTTTCGTTGCAAAGTCTGTTGCGCTCAACGCGGCGATGGTAACGTCCCTTCATCTGACTGACTCGAATGAATCTAGGATCGATGATGTGTCTATCCCAATAATACATCAACGGGCGTCTCAGGGAGTTGCTTGGTTACGAAGATATACTTATGACTATCATAATATATCGATGCACTGGCCAGTGACTTTACCAACACAACTATGACGACTATGAGCAGTACTCTCCTGTGCTACACATGAGAGATGAATCCTTCACAGAAACACTTATCATCCCCATTTGTATGTAGCCATAATCCTGGATCGTGTCTTAGGTCAACTGGTTATTCAGAGCTGACATCGACGGGTCCACCAAGGATATGGGGCAACAAATGTGATGATAAAGTCCTGTAAGTTCAAAGGACGACTGGCATCACTTCGACAACTTACCGGTTCCCATAGACACTTCGGTGTAGAGTATACATCGATGGGAGTGTACGGTGGCTACTTCCATTGTTCGGTAATCATCCTTCGAACAACTATGCGCAGTTATGGGAACGTTTCTTGATTGTCCAACAATCCGTTCCGTGGCCGTGGGATCGGCTCACACTTGCTCCAACAAGTATAACCTCCACGCATACTAGTCTCAGCTGGTTTATTCAGTCCCCTACATCCGAGATGAACCTCGACTAGGGAGAGTTTGGGATAGATGATAACTCACATAGATCCCACTATGTGTGTGATCGGTCATCTATCCGAGGGACATGTTTAATATCAATACAGACAGAAATAGAGATATGACATGTTGCATGTCTGGTGTAATATAAATATGAAAGCGATACTCAATAGTCAAACAACAAACACATATTATATTACGTTTGCTTTAGCCCATAGATGGATCTCTGTAATTTGCATACAGCAGTTGGCCTGGTTTTACTAATAAAACCTTCCGGCTGTACCATATAGACCTCTTCCTCAAGGTTGCCATTGAGGAAGGCAGTCTTTACATCCATCTGCCAGATCTCATAATCATAGTAGGCAGCTATCGCAAGTAGAATTCGAATGGACTTCAGTTTTGCTACCGGTGAAAAGGTTTCATCGTAATCGATGCCATACCTTTGCGTGTAGCCTTTCGCCACAAGTCTAGCCTTGTGCGCTTGTACCTTGCCATCGGCATCTGTCTTTCGTTTAAAGACCCATTTGCACCCAATAGGTCTAACCCCTTGGGGCAAGTCTACCAAGTTCCAAACTTGGTTCAGGTACATGGAGTCCATTTCCAATTCCATGGCCTCTTGTCATTTGTCTGAGTCAATATCAATTATTGCCTCTTTGTAGGTCTCGGGATCTTCCCGATCTGATAAGCCGACATCAAGTTCACTGATGTCTTTTATCATAAGGCTTTGCTTATGAGGTCCTTTTAGGATCCTCTTCGACCTACGGAGATCGACTGGTTCTGGTGCTTTTCTTTTCTGGCTTCGTGTAACACGAACATTATCAGTGGGCACTGATGCAACTGGTCGCGCCCCGCGACCCTGTTCCCTAGCGGGAGGCTGCTCTTGTGCAACTTGTTGCACAGTTTGATTGACAACGGGTTCTATTGGTGTGGTTTCAACTGTTGATCTAATCACATGACTCCCACTGACTATGACATGTCCAGCAAGTGTCATATCATTACCCTTGTCTGCTTCGAAAGCTCCCACTGAACTTGAGTCCAAATCAGAAGATTTAGAGAACTCATGTTCGCGCGTGTCAAAATCTTGAATTTCTTCAAGTTCTATCATGTCATCTAACCTCTCTTCTTCGAGGTATTCTACTTCTAAAAACTTGACGTTTCTAGATACTATCACCTTGTGATCTTCAGAATGATAGAATTCATAGCCTCTCGTCTGACGAGGATAGCCTATGAAATATACTTTGACACCCTTGGCATCTAACTTATCAGTGAGCATCAGTTTGACTATCGCATGACAGCCCCAAAGTCTAAGATAGCCCAGTGAGGGCTTATTTCCTTTCCATAACTCATAAGGAGTTTTCTCCACTGATTTAGATGGTACGGTTCAGAATGTAGATTGCAGTTTGTAGTGCATATCCCCATAGATATTTTGGAAGAGTCGAGAATCCAATCATTGATCTTACCATGTCTAACAGGGTTCGATTCCTTCTCTCAGACACACCATTTAACTGTGGTGTTCCAGGAGGAGTCCATTGCGATTGAATTCCATTTTCCTTAAAGTAGTCGATAAATTCTTCATTAAGGTACTCACCTCCTCGATCTGATCGAAGAGTGACTATCCTTAGGTTCAATTCATTTTCGACCTCATTCCTAAACTCCTTGAATTTCCCAAAGGTCTCGGATTTATTCTTCATAAGATAAATATATCCATACCTTGACAAATTGTCAGTAAAGGTAACGAAGTAAGGATAACCCCCACGCGCATGGACTTTAAAAGGTCCACATACATCGGTATGTATGAGCTCTAAGCAGCGAGTGGCACGAACACCTTGTCCAACAAAAGGTTTGTTCGTCATCTTACCCTTAACACATGATTCGCATGTACCATATGATTCAAAATCAAATGGTTCTAAGTAGTCCAACTTCTTTAGTCTTTGAATCCGTGTTTCATTGATATGGCCTAGCCGACAATGCCATAGATAAGATGGATTATTCTTCCTACTTGAAGACGGTTGTTTGTTATGTATTTGAAATAAAGGTAGACTACTTTGCAAAATATATAAACCATTTACTAAGCGAGCTTTTCCATAATACTAGTCATTTAATGAAAATAACAAGTATTATTAACAAATCGAAAGGAAAAACCCAAATTGTCTAACAATGGAATGGAAATAATATTTCTGACAATGGATGGAACAAAATAAACGTTATCAAGTTCTAAACATTGTCCTGAAGGTAAATCTATCTTGCAGCGTCCAACGCGTTTGGCTTCAACTGGATTGTCGTTCCCAACATGCAAGTCGATTTCACCTTGCTTGACTAGCCTGTGATCAATTAGCCCCTGCACATTATTACAAATGTGTGAGCCACAGGCTGTATCTAATACCCAATCATTGGAGTCAAAAGTAGTCATGTTCATTTCAATAACAAACATACCTGAGCTAGAAGCCGGTGGCTTCTTAGCTTGATCTGCCCTTAGCTTAGGGCAATCTTTCTTCCAATGTCCTTTCTGCTTACAGAAAAGACATTCATCTGTGCGTACCGTTCCGCCTCTCTTGAACTTCCTTTTCTTGTTCAGACACTTAGGCTTGTCACTCGAAGTGTCAGCCTTGGCTCCCGACTTTCCCTTACCCTTAGCACCTTTGTTTCTCGGGTTTGGGTTAGACGGTTGCCCAACAAACATGATCGACTTTTCCTTCTTAGGAAGAGTTTGATCATATGTCTTCAGCATATTATGGAGTTCGGGCAGTGTTACGTCCTTCGCATACATCGTGTAGTTAATGATGAACTGCGAATACGAACTCGACAATGATTGAAGGACAAAGATCACCATGATCTTGTTCTCTAGCTTAACACCGGCATTGGCAAGCTTTTCAAAGAGACCAATCATTTTGAGAACATGTTCAGACATGTTCCCTCCTTCATTGAGCTTGCATCTGTGTATCTCTTTGATCAAATCAAATTCAACACTTCTAGCTGTCGTCTTAAAGAGCGACTCAAGATGCTTCAGCATCTCATACGGCAACATGCTTTCATGTTGCCTCTGCAGCTCATTGCTCATTGCCGCCAGCATAATACACTGCGCGGATCTAGCATCCTCAATATGCTTATCAGATTTGCCTTGTTGGCTTGATTCCAAGCAGCAACCTGATCGGCAGTCTGATTTTCGGGGCACACGGGAATGACCTCGTCCAAGACGTACTCAATCTTTTCGTACCTCAGCACCAAACGTATATTCCTGATCCAATCTAGGAAGTTTGGTCCGATCAAAATTTGCTTCTCTAAGACAGCACGGAACGAGATACTCGCCATTTCTAATTTCCTAAGGAGAAATAACTATAGAACGAAAATAATAAATCAACTATTGAAATATTACTTCTAAATACACAGTCAGCATAACTAAACAACAAGGTCCTTTAGCTGTTTAGCTCCCACTATTTTCACATATGCTTGCCCCCAAAACAAACATACGGGTAATGTCAAACAAGTTACCGTAGTGGCCAAGATCCAAATCCATACTATGCTATACTCCAACGGAGGCTGGTCGCATAGCATAATATGACCGGTAGGACTATCCAATTGCGTCACGCAACTCTTGGTTGTTAAATCTAATTTAACCCGATGATCTACATATTGTACCTATCGAGGTCGCTAGATACAATATGCAGTAAGTTATAACCATAGTCTTACTCTAATCTGCCGATCACTGCGAGTCTGTAAAACGAGGTCGCCAATACAGGAAAACGCAATGAAAGTTCAGAATTAAAGCACCCTATGGAAAGCATCTCAGAAATACATACATATATATATTTCTGCACTTATATTGTTTGGGGCTTGTAGCTTGAGAGTTGTTATCAATCATCTACAAACAAATAAGGGCTCCGCCTATCCATTATGCATGAGCGGTCTACACGTAATGGATGCCGCCTATCCATTCTTGTTCTAAACGCGGTCAAGCACATAATGGGCGCCGCCTACCCATACATAACATATGCGGTCCGACAAATAAGAGGGCGCCGCCTACCCTCGCATGCATAGCGGTCGAACGGAAAGTAAAATACGTGGTATTTAAACATGCATTGTCAAACAATAGCATATCGAGCAAACAAACAAGTAGTAGCCTATGTGGATGCCAAATGACTTCATAATTTCATTATGAAAATTATAATCCCATACTTATAATCTCTATGAAATAATTGAAAATTTGGACTAGATTGAAAAAATCGAAAATTCTATTGACCAGGTAGCAATTTTCGAACACCCGAAGGACTTAATTGTAATTTTTGAAACCTTAGAGGTGTTAAATCTAAAATTCAAAAGTAGAAGGACTAATTTGCAATAAACAATAAATTGATAAATTACAAATAAGCCCTTTAACTTTATACTAATTAAATTTAACCCCTCTAGTTAAAAACAATTACAATTAAATCATATTTATATTCCAAATATAAAATTCAATCCTCAAATTTTCAAAAAATTCGATTTTGGGTCCTACTTGAAAATATATATATATATATATATAAAAATACGGGACGGGCCTACCGTGCCTACGGCTGCGGGCGCCCGGTCGATATATATATATATTTAAATTTTTTTTTTTTTTGAAAAATTATAAATTCTAAATTTATATAAAAAAATAAAACTTTTGAAAATCGAATTAATCATAGAATCAATTGCATCCACATAAACTACAAAATCATACAACATATATACGTATATACGTAACCAATTAACCTGACTCCGATACCACTGTAAGAAAATGCGGTCAGAGTTACCCCTAGGGTACGCAGCGGAATTTCAAAAATTTTCTTAACATACAGGTTAATTGATTGTGTATATGTCGTGTATATTTAAACACGTCAATTAGAAGACTTACCGTACTCCAAAGCAAGCACAACTTCCAAGTCTTCGTAATAATCCGGTGAATCTTCTCCTTCGTCTAAGTCGAAGATATCTGCAATACTTTGATTATCTGCAAGACAATAAAAGTTAGTTTCCAGCTCCTAGAACCTCAACCTTGGTATCCACGGATGAACAGCCTATCGGAAGAATGCTAGGATATTCTTTGTGTGACCAAGAAGATGGGGCGGCGGTTTTCCTCCGGTAGGTGGCGGCGCGCGTGGCTTATAGAGGAAGGGGAGAGCTTTTATTTTCTCTAACAAAACTGGTAGAATAACTCTATGAAAGTTTATTCAACTGTGTGAAAGTATATTCAAAAACTCTCTAATAGTCTACTATATATAGTAGTCAATAGAAGTCTAAAGCATAAGCAATTAGACTTCGTAAAGGAATAAGAATCTAATTCTTATCGCACTAGGAAATCAATTTCAAGTCTAGATTCATTCCCAATCAAATCAAAACTCAATCAAGAAAATCTAACTTATCCCTTGGACGTCTAATAGAGGAAGGAGTCGAACTCCTTCCCCTACTCCATCTCGCGCGCGTGCGTGTCCCAAGGGAGATAGGTGGGTCCCGATTTTGGGACCCACTTATAGTTCTAAGGCAATTCAAAATCCAAGTAGATTTTGCCCATGTGCATATGTTAATTCTAAATTAACATATCCTTTGAAATCAAACCTCTATTATATTTCTAAAATATAATATTTAATTGTATTTACATAAAATACAATTAATTAGCCAATTCAATTAATAATTCCAAATCATTAATTGAGCCACTAAATATTATAATTAATTCCAAATCAATTATAATCCATCAATCACAATTAATTCAAACCAATTACGATTCCATCTTCAAGGATATTCGGATAAGTTGAATCACCACATAGTGTGACCCATAGGGCCTCATTGTATCAAGCAAGTCCTAGACTAGGCAAAATGGAATTCCTAGACGGTTCCATTAGCAATATTAATACATGAGGACGTTTGAGAGGTTTCTCAAAGCAAACCCTTTCGTTGCGAAGTCTGTTGCACTCAACGCGGCGATGGTAACGTCCCTTCATCTGACTGACTCGAATGCATCTAGGATCGATGATGTGTCTATCCCAATAATACATCCACGGACATCTCAGGGAGTTGCTTGGTTACGAAGATATACTTATGACTATCATAATATATCAATGCACTGGCCAGTGACTTTACCAACACAACTATGACGACTATGAGCAGTACTCTCCTGTGCTACACATGAGAGATTAATCCTTCACATAAACACTTATCATCCCCATTTGTATGTAGCCATAATCCTGGATCGTGTCTTAGGTCAACTGCTTATTCAGAGCTGACATCGACGGGTCCACCAAGGATATGGGGCAACAAATGTGATGATAAAGTCCTGTAAGTCCAAAGGACGACTGGCATCACTTCGACAACTTACCGGTTCCCATAAACACTTCGGTGTAGAGTATACATCGATGGGAGTGTCCGGTGGGTACTTTCATTGTTCGGTAATCATCCTTCGAACAACTATGTGCAGTTATGGGAACGTTTCTTGATTGTCCAACAATCCGTTCCGTGGCCGTGGGATCGGCTCACACTTGCTCCAACAAGTATAACCTCCACGGATACTAGTCTCAGCTGGTTTATTCAGTCCCCTACATCCGAGATGAACCTCGACTAGGGAGAGTTTGGGATAGATGATAACTCACATAGCTCCCACTATGTGTGTGATCGGTCATCTATCCGAGGGGACATGTTTAATATCAATACAGACAGAAATAGAGATATGACATGCTGCATGCCTGGTGTAATATAAATATGAAAGCGATACTCAATAGTCAAACAACAAACACATATTATATTACGTTGACATGTGTAATAGTACATATATGCCCTCTATAAGGGCTGCATGCCCTTAATAAGGACTGTTTCTAGGACATATACACTATCACCTCCAACATACCAGACAAACACCATTGTGAAAACACCTTCCTTTCTAGTAGGTTCCAACTCTCATCTTTATCTAAATATTCCAACTTATATGGATCACATTGAAAGTATATATGTCCTAGAGACAACCTACGATAGGGACGATATGTACTTGATCACATTCAGTTATTGTTATTTATGTTCATTTATTTATACATTATTAAATACAATTGGCATTACATTTTTATGAATACATTATTTGGTTGTTTGAATTATTCGATAAAATATTCCCAAGGACTTAAGGTAATCACCAAGTTAGTGGGAGCTTGTGTGTCACTAATTAAGTCCTAAAATAAGCCACTAGCTCATTGAGATACGGGATATCAATGATGCGATTGAAGCTAGCATATGTTGCATTAGATCCTTCGAGGATGTAGTAGGTCTTACTGCTACGAATGAACTTGGTTATTCATAATGAACATACGGACACTTTGGAGAGTGTTGGCATACCCTGACCGAAAAACCATTTGGTAAAGCTATTTAAGTGTCTATGGCAGTATCGGTGTGTAGGGTGATGTTAGTAGCCCTTAGACTTGAGGCCAATACCACAACATATGTGAAATAATGTGCTTTGACCATGTGCAACGCTTGCACTCTTAAAGTAGCGTAGATACGACATGTGTTGGGTACATTAGGAAGCATATGATGTGAGTGATTGGGCCAAGAAAGGACTCATTCCTCCGTAATAGATACAAGGAGAGAATACTCACTTCTCATATTTATTGCGATCATAAAACCGGTGGCCACCGTAAGTGAATATGTCAAAATGGTGTTTGGACAGAATTCATAGATCGACTAATAAGATTGAGAGACCATGAATGAGTTATTAGAATAGACACATAACCATATTCTAGACTCATTCGAGTATTCGTGAATGAAGGGACCGTATCATCAAAGTACCCTACACTACAGGTGGTTTGTTTTCCTCACAAACGTTCCTTGCATATTAATATTGTCTGATAAATTGTCTAGGAATTTATTATGACCTTAATTAGATTATTGTTTAATATGCAAGGCCCTATGGGTCACACTTCAAGTTGGTGTTCTACAAACGAGCTATGTATATAGATTAAATATTAATTAGATTAATGTTGAATTACTATATATAAATATAATGGAATTATTATTAATTAGATTAACATTAATTCATTATATATGGAATATATTTTACAAATATAATTAATTAGATGGAATTGGATCTAATTATTAATTGAGGACTTGTGCATTTGAGCGGGATTTAGAATGAGGTCCAAATAAAGGAAAAGGGAATTAAAATTAATAAATAAAACAGAACCAGGCAAAACCCAGCTACTGGGCGTGATGAAGGGGGCAGCCGTTTGCTGCCCCATGTATTTGTTTTATTTATTTTATTTTATTTTCTTCCTTTCCTTTAATTCTTTACTTTAGTAATTTGATTTATCTGTTTGTTAGTTAGTTGATGACTTTTGTAATCTCCTGGTCAATTAGATTTGCTAGGATAAAATCTTACGTGATTTTCTGAACAAACTAAGTGACTAAATCAGAAAGAAAGAAGTCTTCTATTCTATTCCATATACGGAAAATACTTTATGATAGTCAAAAAATATTCTCTCTCTATTAGCTCAAAATAAACAGAAGAACATCCTAGCGTTCTTGATAGAAATCACTGCGCGTGGATACCAAGGTCGAAGGAAGTAATCAACCTGTTGATGAGCCATCTTGGAGATTTTGTTGACGAAGATTTCATCTCTGACGAAGAAGAAATCAACCAGCCGGACGAGGAGATTACAAGGCTCTGTCTGGAGATTGAGGAACAGCTACCCGGTGAATTTGCTTATCTACTGGAGGCCACATAAGTGATTTCTGCTAGTTTAATAAACGAATATAGTCATATCAGTTTAGCTGAAATTAAAAATTTTAAACTTCCGCTGCTTAGCCTTAGAGGCAATTTTTCTCACTTTTACTAACAGTGGTATCGGAGCTGGGCTGATTCATGACTATATTCGTTCATGATTTTTATTTACTGTTGTTGTGGATTATTATATGTATGTAAAATATATAAAATTTCAGATCTTTGATTGGATTTAAAGAAAAGAAAAGAAAGATGGGTTTTTTTTAATTAATGTATGTATTTTATTTTCAAATTCTTAATATTAGATTTAAAGAAAAGGAAACAAATCACATTAGTATTTTAATTTCAGATTCTTTTATTGGATTAAAAAAAAAAAAAAAAAACGGAAAAGAAGAAGTATCGACTTCTTCTCCTCCAGTCGACCAGGTCGACTTCACCGGAAAGGTTCCGGCGCCGGAGCTCGGCTCCGACCGTTGTGACCATCATCATTCTTCTATTCTCTTCCTCTTCTCCTCTGTCCCTTCAAGATTCAACTTGGGTTTTTGGTTTGAAGCTTATGGAGCTTGAATCTCCATTAATGGACATTCAAGCTTTGTAAATTCAATCCCAAATGAAACCTTTACAAAGAGGCAGAAGAGTCATATGAATATGAGGAAGCAACATACGGGTCGAATGGAATCGACCCCGGTCGATCGGAATCGACCCAAACGGAATCG